>DWAO01000084.1:0-36837 GCA_018230605.1 Heliconius congener | reverse complement strand
GAGTGGGGATCGAACCTACAACCAGTCGGTTTTACAGTCACACTTCGTGCCACTGCGCCACGCCTGGCCTCCTAATAAAGTATATATAAATCAATTTTTGTGCTAACCGTACACAAAGCATCGGGGCATATCATTCATGCGTATATACCTGTGTTTCGAAGACTTTTTTAACCTTTTTTTTTCCACCGTCCTAACGTATGCTCCCTTATCTTTGTATCGTAACCGATATATTTTTACCAGTATACAGAATTATTAATTCACAGTCCGATTGCTGATATGATTTTGTTTTTTTTATCATGTTTTAGCATCATGTGGGGCAGATTAGTGCTGAGACACTCTGTTGCGTTTCGTGGTAGGACATTACGCCGTATTTTGCTCAAAATAACCATTGCTTGTTATTTAAAAATGAAGAACTCAGTTATATTTTTGAATTCTTTTTGCTTCGATTGTTTATTTAGCTTCACTTTGTGGGGATAGCATTGCGTGTCTTCACTTTGTGGGGATAGCATTGCGTGTCAAGGAACCTAGCGCACGCACCAACCAGTGCGTGCGCTAGGTTCCTTTTGCTTACCCGGTTTTATGCGGGGTACAGCGTAAAACCATTAAAAAACATATATTATTGTAATCCAAGTAAAAAGGGGGAAACCAAGAACTAGTGCAAAAAAGTTAAATTTGAATCTGTAACCTCTGAATAGAAAAAATTTCATAAAAAGCTCAACTTAACTGCAAAATAGAGTTCAAAGTAATAACGCTATAATGTGTCAGCGAATAGTCTAAAAAACTTGGACCGGACTAAATGGTTGTGTTCAACAACCTAAGTAATGCAGTTCGAATCCACTTTATGTTCTAAATAATAAGGTCTTATTTAGAGTGTACTTCAAAATATTTTGGCTTGTCGTAAAAATGACATCCTAAGAGTCCTTGCTGAGTGGAAACCATAAAATTTACAGCTATTTTCATTGTGTTTTAACCGGAGTTTAAGCCTGAGTAAGAAATGATATGAAGAAATAGTTTCTTTTTTATTAGTTAATTTAAATAAATATGGAATTTTTGTCTAATATTATCTTAAAAATTTTAAAAAGCTCTTTTGTGGTGTAGTTAAAAAGTTATCCGATATATCACGTTGGTTACTAGTTTGAGTCTTACTCAGTACATACTTTCACACGTAGCTTCCGTATTGACAATGTCCTAATGAATGTAATATTACCTTATACAAACTAACAATCTTCACACGTTTTGCTTACTTTTCAATTAAAAATCCGAAAGTTATTAAGTCGAACAGCTTCTAGCCTGTAACATGATGGCTATAGATTCGATTTCTGCTCGAGATATTTTCAATTTTTTATTGTGATAGTTAGATTAAGACGTTTAGATAAAATAATATGGTTTTTTAGGTAGATGACTATTTCATGCATAGCATTGTGGGCAGAGTGAAGTTTAGTGCTAAATCTCTCGTCTATCCACGTATTCTTTAACATAAAGATAAATTTCACGTCTTAATTATACATAAACAAATAGATAATTTAATAACAAACAAGTTTCGAAGCAATAATCAAAGTACCTATTAAAACTAAGTACTGAACTAAAATAAGCTATAATTTAACTATAGTTTAAAATGATCGGTTAAACTAAGCGAAACATGATCTTTAACAAGCGATCGTGTTACCTTTGTTCTATAGACTGATGCTAGCATCTAGATATCGATATTACTAGTCGTTGCCTGCTTTGTTTGCGTGGACTTTATGATATAAAAATATAATATATTATTTTTCCCTTTCCCATAGGCATTGAAAAATCCTCTTTTGGTGACTCCCTCAAACTTCCCAAGGAACCTACCAAACCAGTAATTTTAAATTAAGGATTGAAGGGTAGTTAAAAAGAAAATATTTTTAAATGTATGATTGTTTTTTTAGCTAGTAAGCAAAAGGAACCTTGTGTTACTACAATCTATTGAGGAAGCATCACTCAATTTGAAGGCGAAACTCAACGCCGCGCTTTGTCTTCATTATAATATTGAACGAAAATAATAACATAACTTTTAATCACTAATAATATTGATCGAAAGTTATAACTTTTACCTGTTTAGCTAGAAGTTCTAAGTAGAGTTCAGTGGCGTCTTTGTAAATTACGATAAAATTATAAAATTTCAGCACATAAATTTTCGTAATAACTATCATAAATATTTGTCCCTAGCAGGAATCGACTGTACATCATACAGCTTAACAGTAAGAATCACTAAGCACAACACCCATAGATACATATCGCGAACAAGTATTTTTTTTTCTTTGTAGTTAAATTTTTTTAAGTTGTATTTATAACTTTCTATTTGCGATAAAAAATGATAAAGTTGTAAATTTTTTTACCAAAACACTTTAAATATACGCTTAAGTATCGACCATCAGTTTTAGGGTTCCGTACTGAAGTTTTGAAAATAAATATACATATATGGTGATATAAAACACCGTTTGATTTAAAGTTGAAGTTATGGGTTCGTTTCCCACTAGGGGTAATATTTTTTTATCTTTAAAGGGGTAGTCTCATAAAATGTATAGTCCTTTCATACCTCTTAGACCTTCCATCAAAATCTTATGCTTTTTACGAGACCTTCCTCTATTATCATAGACTCGGTGTTCTCGAAGTTCAACTTACGTAGTCCCCTACATAATGATTTACTTAAAATTATTTAGATTTTTCTCGCTCTGGTAAACTTAAGGGCTTTACCCTTATTCGGCTTTTGAAGATTTTGATCGGCAATTTTAATCATACCACTTTGGTGTTGACTTCCACTCAATGTCTCGAAAATTGTCCGATACGTGGTTAACGGAATGTCATAACACTAGACTCTGCCCATTCTCTACTATATGAGGGATATAGCGTGAAGCTGCTGAAATAACGGAACAGAACCCCTTATCCAAACTACAATATCTATCGCAACCAATTCATATTATAAACATGTTCATATGTAGGTAATATCGTAAAAAATTATCAACATCTCGATATAAAATCGGTTATTTTGCTAAAAATATTCCCGTCGGAGGTAATTTTTAGCAAATTATAGGTACTGTTCGTGTTTGATAACGCCTAAGGGCTTGTGCTGCTTTAAGTTTTTTTTTTGCGCAAAATTTTTCAATGGAAAGTCAAGTTGCAATAACCGTTGAAATTCATATTTATTACTAGATTTGTGGCCGTCGTCGACTGAAACGTGATGGTTATGGGTTCGTTCCGTACTCGAGGAAATGAAATATTTAATAATTTCATTTCTTTGCCCTCGTGTAGAAGCAAAGTGCGGCGTTGAGTTACACCACTCAACATGCAATGCCACCAGAATTCGATTTTTCGAGACATTGTGTATTAAATGGCCTAATTCAATATCGTGCATTGATTTCTTAGCAGCTTGAACAAATGAAAATAAATTATTCCATCCGGTGGGCATCAAACTTACTAACTTCACGTTAATAAGCAGATGCTGTGCAGCTGGGTTACAATGGTAATTTTATTTTTATAAAAGTAAATACCACAAAAAGTTTAAAAATTTGAACCTAAATCTATCCTTACTTATTACATAACCTATTATAATGTGTAACAATTGAACACACAAACCAATACCATAATTTTGTCAGATCGACATTATTGTAACGCCCACGTTTTCATATAACTTGGATTATTACACTCATATCTCTTGATCTTTGTTTATTTATAAGAGACGAGAATATAATTGTGGCCAGTTGTGGCTCAGATGTACAAGCCTACAACTGTTGCGGGCTCAATTCCATCTCGGGGGAACGAAGTATTTAATATTTTAATTTCCTACGTAACATGGCAAAGTCTGACGTTCAGTAATTCAGTTCCATTACTCAGCACGCAATTCGTATTGAGTTCTTCGTACAAAAAGTGGGAAAAAGTGTCAGAATAGGAAACGGAGTGTCTTGACACTAGGTTCCAAGTCTGATAACGAGACAAAGCGCAGTGTTGTTTTTTCAATCGACACACAGTGTCTCGAAAATTGAGAGAGAGAAAAAGAAAATCGTATAGAATGGAGGGTCCTAATACTACGTTCCCTTTGCCTACCCTGCTACATGCGGGATACAGCGTGCAGCTAAGAATGACAATAAATTTTATCGCTATATTATGGGTTAAATTTCTTTCTCAATACAACGGATAGTATATAGATACTATTCTCCTTTCTCATCCTGTTTTACATATTTACAAGTAATTTCCAATGAACTCGTTACCTCTTGGGAACGTTTAAATTCCACTATTAAAGTAAAACTATTCATCCATATAAGACATTCGTTCAACCTAAACGTTTAATGCCATAGAAGTATATTTCTATAGAAATGGTATACAGATATTTCTATAGAAATGCTCGTGGCTCATGACTATTATTATAAAAAAAGTTGAGGAAACGGATCGTCTTAACACTAGGTTCCTTCTATCGGCCCTGCTAAATATGGGTTACAGCGTGAAGCTAAAAAAAAAGTTTCTTATATTTAATTACATAAAACTTACATACAATTAGATAGACATCTAACAAAAGCCTTAAAAATACCTCCAACGGGATTTTAAATCTACACCTACCTAACTCTTAAAGTACCTACACACCATTTCGATAAAATAATCTAAGGAACAAAACAATTCGATCAATTTGCAACAACACGCGGGGGTCTCTATATAGAGGCCAAGCTATTTTAATTATATAGAAGCATTTCTCGTATTATAGGGTGCAAAAACATCGGTTCGTTTTACGTTAAGATGCGACAGGAACTAGCTTATTAGATACTGTATAAATGTATAAGTTAATTGACTTTAAAAAACGTGTATATACCTATAGACTGCTATAGCTAGCGAACATTAGTGACGAAATAATGGTATAAATGGTTTATGAAGCGGGAGTGAATGAGCGCTGAAAGAGGGGGGAGACCTTGGATGACCCTCGAGAGCACAGTATCGATGATGCTGGAGGAGGATCAGGTAAAAAACATGAAGATTCTTATGGGATGGCATGTATTGTGATAATATAGTAAACGAGGCAATAGTTTTCACCTGCTAATCTTCTTCATACAAAGTTACATACATACAAACATTACTCTGTGAACGACTCTACATATTAGTGAAAACCACATATAAATATGTTGTGTAGTTTTAAAGTGAAACATGTATCTATAACGTTTTGAAGCAACTTTATATTGAACTATATTGTACTATAAAAGAGAGAACAGAGGTATTGAGGCCAGTCGTGGCGCAGCGGCACAAAGCGGGACTGTAAACGCGATTAGTTGTGGTTTCGATCCCCACTCGAGGAAATGATCTACCTATTAAATTTTATATTTCAACACGCAATGCCTCCCAAATTCGGTGGAAAGTGAAGAACGGAGTGTCTTGACACCAGGATCCCGTTAACGTCGTAAAGTTGGTTTTACAGTAAATAACAATACTTAAATACTTTCATTTCGTGTAAATCTGCAACTCTATAATACTATTTTTTTCCATATGTCCACTGAGCCTACATACATACATATATGAAACATAATCTTAAATAAACATAAAACCTCTTAAGCAAGTAGTCTTTAAGTGACCAATATTATCTTGCAACGACAAGTGTCTAGCTAGGTGTCGTCTTGTATGACAGTTCACACTCAACCGTTTAATAACCTTACGTTTTAGTACTATTTATATATTATTATTATAACTAGCACTAGCTTTTATTCGCGTTGAGTTGCGGCGTTGAGTTTCGCCACTCAATAGGTAATACCTTGAGAATTCAATGGAAAATGGGAAATGGAAGTGTCTTAATGGGAACAGAGTGTCTCAACACTAGGTTCCAGGTTCCCTCTGCCTGCTCTGATATGTGCGGAATGTAGTGTGAAGCTATAAATAATGCTAAAATATTAATGAGGTGTAACGTGCAAATTTTTTTTTGTGTTGGTTATGTTAGTTTATTTATTAAGACAGTCCATCTTTGAATGAGCGATTTCGCATTTTATTCATATATTTATAAATACAAACAAAAACCATTCCCACAGCATTCCTTCATTCAATTATCAAAACACTTCACAAATATACCAATGGCTATGATTAATCGAACCTACAACCACCTCAATACAAAGATGGTCAAATTAATTTTATTCCATACATTTATATATAATATATTATAATAATTGTTAATAATATAAAAGAGTATTTCAAACAAAACGCCTGTATCGGTTAATTTTAACGAGAATATTTTGACAGATCAACTTTCTATCTGATTATGCGCGATGACGAGTTCTTTTCGGTTTTTGCCAAAGAGTTAGAAAATTGTTTAGATGTGGCATATGTATTGACAGTACAGTAGCGAAGCAATCGTTGTATGAAGCAGTATTTGACATTGTGTGTTAAGTGTTGGAAGTCAACGCCGCACCGTCTAGTTATCAGAGCGAGGAACCGAAAATATTAAACATTTTACCCCAAGTGAGAATCGTACCCACAATTGTTGCGGTTACAGTCGCACGCTTGTGCCCCTGTGCCATGACGACCTCGGGGAAATGATTATATTTAAATTATGTTAATTTTACACTTTTGGTCGACAAAACGCTAAATTGAGATCCACGATGTGACGAAATGTGGTTAACGAACGGAGTGTTTTAATGCTAGGTTGTATCCGTTTAAAAGAAATCAAGATATATATATTTCGTAAGAAATAGATACAACGTGTTGGGTGGCAAAATGTGCGTCAGACTATGTCAAGCTACATCGGGAACAAAAAAAATCCATTTAAATACATGATTTGAATATATTATGTAATAAAATTTGTATTTTTTAGCTTTTATTGCACATTTTTAACAGATAAGATTTTGTATAGATATGCCAAATTCAGACTTACAAATAAATAATTTGTATTTTTTAAATATAAATGCATAAATTTTATAGTAAATCATTGTCATAGATTTGATAAGTTCAATTTAAAATATTTTATTTTATTTCTATTGTAGCGTTATATTTATCAAACTTATATCTAATTTACATACAAAAATGTATTCAAAGAAAAGCATATTTCGCTGTTTAATGCGTTTTTTTTTAAATTAAATATTTGAATATATTAAAGAAACGTTTGTAAATTTAAATAATAAATGATTATAATTTTACTGATACCACATAGGGCATTGAATCTAGTATTAAGAAACTCCGTTGTCCATTATTATGTCCCATTTTAAGAGAAACGCCGCGTTTTATCTAACAAGATTCTGATAAAAATCAGAGCGAACTAAACTGATAACAATCAGAGCGAATAAATGAAAATAATGCATTTCCTAAAGTGAGAGTCGAAATAAAAACCAGCACCTTTGCGTCAGTCTGGGCTGCGCTACAACGTCACAGTATACTAAAATAAATTGAAAGATAAAATACGTATTTTGTACGGGGGACTGGGGAACGGAAGTGGCTTAATAATAAGTTCCCAAGTTCCGTCACTCTGCTATATGCGGGATACCGCGTCAGTCTAAAAAAATGCAAGCATTTTCTATATTGTCTACGATTCGAACTCAGAATCATTGCGTGAAATGTAATATATTTAAACAGCATTTTAACATTCAGCATTTTTAAGCTCCTACTTTAAAAAAATCGAACAAAATAATAAAAAATGAACAGATATTTTAAAAACCATTTCTATACTTTTATTCGTCTATGGATGGAAATATTGTAAAGCTCTTGACCTGGCAAATAACTGTTTGTGATTTTTAACATTTATAAGAGAATCTTCTTATAAAAGCTAAAGAGGCGCAATAGAAAGTATATAATTATACGCGGTGGTTGTGTTTATATTTACAAATATATATTTGTGAGTTCATTTTTCTGTAAAAAATGCTGCGTTGAGTTACGCCACGCGTCACTCAATGTTCCGAAAATAGTTAAAACGTAAAAAGTCTAGTGTGATTCTGTCACTTTTTGGATTTGTTTATTTATTTATTTTCAAAGTTCTCATCACTTCCTCTTAAATTTCGTAACTGTAGGTCCACGGGAAGTACCCTATAGGTTTTGATGACCCGGATGATTGCGTTGCGAAGCTTGCTTTTTGTTGTCTCCAAATAATATGTTTCCAATCATTTTTCCTTTTTCAGATACGGAACCTTAAACAGACGTGTTTAGGACATTTTCCCAAATTAAAATACTACTATATTAATTGTATTTCAATTTGGGAAAACGCGCCTGCTGTGTGCGGGATACAGCGTGAAGCTGATTTATTAATTTTTAAAACGCAATTGTATCACTTTTTTATTTACATTTTTTCTTAACTGATTAACTAGCTTGTGTAAAATTTACTTCAATTAAGGAATCTACATCATGTATGTTTACAGGTGTTTATACCAAATATGCAAAAAAAAAGCAGCATGCTTTTTTCCATATGGCCAGGTAGGGAACTTGGTGATAAGATACTCCGTTCCCAACTTTCCACTGAATCTTCGAAATATTGCGTGTTGACTGGCGGAACCCAACTCCGGGCTATGTCTATCATAAAGGGGAAATTAAAATACCTTCCCATGCATTTATAACTAAACCAATAACCGGTTGAAATCTACATGAAAGTTAAACTTAACCTAATCTTACTAAATCTAAAGTGGTATAAATAACAAAATAAGAAAAAATAAAACGATGATAGATGACTTATATGGCTTTATACTATAAATATTTCTTTTAAAGCTGTTATGGTGCAGTGGGTTGGCATCTGACTGTTGTCGCGAAGGTGATGGGTTCGATTTCCACGCAGGGGAATGAATTATTTAATATTTCCTCGCTCTGGTAACCATGAAAAGCGCGCGTCTGGAAACCGAACCGACCAGAGGGAATCAAACCCACAACCGTACGCCCTCAGATTTTAGATAATCTTCAAAATATTCTATACTGTGTAAAGCATTTTAATAGCATTATTACCTCAACCGAGAATCGAATACACCACTCTCACTAAACACACGAATAAAAAAAAACAAATGAATATAACCAGTCCAAATCCACATAAACGATTACTAAATCTAAAGTGGTATAACTAACATACTGGTAATAAAAAACGACCAAAACACCGAGATGTTTTACAAAATTCTTATGAGGAACAAAAAATAGAAGAAAAAAAATATGTAAAACGTAAAGTATCAAATAGTTTTGTATCAAAAAAAGTCTTGTTAGCTCTACATACTAGGATGTGTATAGAGTTGTTATACTATCTATCTTTTTGACCGATTGTATTGAAATGGGGAATTGTGTGTTATAGACAATTATTTTTGTTAATGTTAGTATTGTGATTTTGAATTGTGTAATGTATTTTTATTTTGAGGGAGGAGAGGGAACCTAGTGCTAAGATATTCCATTCACCATGCTCGTTTCAATTTGCGTGACAATGAACGTTGAGTAGCGTTTCTCAAGACAATGATCATTTCGTAAGAACAAACGGTAAATTAATTAAATTGTAACTGATTTTTTTTGTAAACTAATTTATAAGAAATATTGTAACTTATAGACTATTTTTTTATAAACTTGATTAATAACTATTAGTATAGATGGAGTTATGTATGTACTGACCACTGAACCACAGTGGACTGTGGATATTAAGTTATTTTTATTATTGGATGGCACTTAGTTATAACATTTACACTTTTTTAATTTTTATGCATCATAATATAAAATACAAATTGATTTTTGTTTAATCTTAAGAGACCAACAGGTTTTTTTATAATATATTTAATGTCAAAGATGGACAGAAAAATATCGGATGAGAAATATTTATAGGTGTTTATGGCATTAGCATATACAGAAGAATCCACTGGCTCTGCTTGTGCTTTTATTGACGTTTTGTGTCTATTTTAAAATATATTTGCATATATGTTTAGTTAGTGATAGGCAGAGAGAGTTCAGTGATATGTAACTTTGCTATTCACTTTTACTCCACTAATTAAGAGACACTGTCTAATGTGTCATATCATGTAGATACATTTTAATTAGAAAACAAAATATAATCTAATCCTGGACCAAGTTACAAATTCAAAACGATCGAACAAACATATCTTCTTCCTAATTTATTTTAAGTATATCATATTACCAATGATCTTAAAAGGTATTGCAAAGTAAAAAAAAATATGCAAAACGTGAAGAAAACAACCAGTTTCACCACATTCATAAAATGTTTGAAAATATAGCGTCTAAACAGAATTCAGGGCATAAAATTTAATTTTACGATCCATACCGACACTTTCGGAAATACTCCACTAAAGTGGTAATAACACCTCTATAAAACAGACGCACGCGATCCAAATTAAGCTGGTCGTCCACAGCCAGGGGCTGTATCGCCTAGCCTGTTATTAGTTCTGTCATTGAGAATATATTTTATCTTCAATTTTAATTGTATAATAAATTTTAACATACACGATATTATTATGAAACGTTCTTTAAGCAAATCCTGTGCGTATTTTGCTATAAATAAAATATGTACTTGTTAGAGAGACAACTCATCTGTTAACATAAATTACTTATATTCATCAGAAAAATAATGTATTTTTTTATAGAAAATAAAAAAAATACAAACACGTCAAATTACGTCTCTTTGCAACTAGAGAGTTTTTGTGGACATAATAATAAATTCATAATACCCAAAAAGTTACTATATTATTAGCGCGATTACAATAAAAAAAATAATGAAACACACAAGTAAAAAAAAATGTCTATTCTATGTTATACTAAAAAGGAAATGGTGAAGAAAACATGAATATTCTACAAAAATATAGCTTCCTTTTATATTTATGTAGCACCCGCGGCGCCATTCACTGGAACCAAACGCGTTAGACGGCACAAAAACAATTATATACAGACGGACGTTAATTGAATTATTATTAGTAAATTGCCGGTTAAACAAATAATTGGGGGGTGTTAGCAGCACCGTGTAATTTTTATACGCTAATGTGTTTATTTATAATATGACTACTGATTTTTGACGTTTAGTTTTTTTTCTAATATTTATCGCTTTTTTTTATAAATTACTCATCTGTTTTTTTAGGTTCACGCTGTATCCCGCATAAAGCAGGGTGGGTACGCAGCGGGAATTTGGGAACCTAGTGTAAAGACACTCCGTTCTGATTATCTTAATGAAGATATTTCTATTCTCAACTTTCCGTCAAACTCTCGAGTCATTACGTGTAAGCACCGCGTTTAGCTTTGTTACCAGGCTAGCTAGGAAATAAAAATATAAAATATTTCATTTACTTGAGTGGAAATCAAACCCATAACCAGTCGCACGTTTATGCACCTGCATCACAACTGGCCTGAAGCTTTTTTATAAATTCTATAGTGTCTTCTTTACCACAAAGGAACCGTTCAAGAGGTGAATCAACGACTTTTGACATAACTTGAGTTGTTACTTGCTAATATATGTATAAAGAAAAACTATCTGTTCAGATCATATCAGCAGAACTGCTCTAACTCCCTAGACTGATACTTATATATATACTGATTATGCATAATGCCAATAATGCCAGTACTGGTAGTACAAGAAGCTACCATCATTTCAAAAGGCACATTTCCTAGTAAAATCGATATCAAAAATAATTGTGAAAACACACTCGTACTTTAGAATGACATTTTTCTTGTTTTTTTTATATCCACACTGAACTACGCATATATCCAAAAACCTAATCTAAAGACACTGTTACCCACGCACCGCCCAAATTACAAGATACTGCGTGTTGCTTTACGGAGCTTAACGCTGCCGTTGTCTCACCAGAGTGAACAAATGTCAATCGAACTCACTACCATGACCTACAGTCGGACGCAGACTCACCGCACCACGACGACCTCTAATAATGAAGTTAGCTATCAAACATAAATTTAATCCTACACATGATTGACGTATACAGTATGTTAATATTATAATTACTAATATACGAGATAAGGCTTATTGATAAGCCTTTCCGGACTTAAATGTTTATTGCTGTTTAAATTGCTGCTGTTTAAAAAAATGCTGATAAAAACTTGTAGTACTATTTTGAATTTGTATATTTTTTATATACATTGGTAAGTTTTTAAAACAACAGCTTTACGGTGTATCCTGCATATAGAAAGATAGGCAGAGGGAACCTAGTGTAAAGACACTCTGTTCCCCACTTTCCGGCGAATTTTAAACACATTGCGTGTTGAGCGGTGGAACCTTTTGCCGCGCTGTATCTTGTTAGCATCGTAGAAATGAAAATAATTTATTCCTTTAAGCGGGGTTCTAACCCACGACCGTTCTGTTTCAGGAACCCTGTGTTAGGACATTACGTTCTGCTCCGTAACGCAGGTAAACTTCCATAGTTAAACGCCAGTCGTGGCACAAAGGCATAACCGTGTGACTGTAAACGCGACAGAAAGACAGATAGATACATAAAAGTCTTTATTGCATAGTTGAAAAGGTACAATAAAGTAATTTCTTAAGACAAAATGCATAAAAGTGGACTTATCGCTACAAGTGACCTCTTCCAGGCAATCAGATTTAGGAAAAAAATTAAACGTTTAAAATTTTAATTTCCACGTTTTGGTGTCGAGGAAAGCGCGGCGTTGAAACCGGCGGAAAGTCCCACTGCCTTTCCTTTCTACATACGGAATACAGCGTGAAGCTAGCTGCTTAATGCCGGACCCCGACGCCCAACCACCTTAAAGGCCGGCAACGCACCTGTAATTCCTCTGGTGTTGCACGGGGCCGTGGGCGGCGGTACCATCACTTACCATCAGGTGACCCGAACGCTCGTTTGCTGTGTCTTTTCCATTAAAAAAAGTAAAGTTCCTGAGATTAGTACGTTCAACCAAACATATTTTTGATCAAACTTTATTTATCGAGCAAAATGAGTGTTATTTAAAACAATTTTGCGCCATAACTACATCAATTTGTATCTAATATTTATGAACAATTTTATTAGTCAATAAGTGCAAAATAATCGAAATTAGTATCGTAAAAGTATAATAATAATAATAAAGAAAACAATAAAGACATATAGATATATTCCTTTTGTTTAACGCTGTATTACACATATAGCAAAGTAGATAGAGGGAAGTATGTTAAGGCGCTGTTATCCTTTCCTCCTTCCCTTTCCTTTTTCCGTTCTATGTTCGAATCATTGCGTTTTAAGTGACGGAACTCAACGCCGCGCTTGTTCTTGTTACTAGAGCGAGGAAATAAAAATAATTCATTCTTTCGTCTTGGCGTAGTGGTATACCACTACACTACTCTATAGAGTCAGTCTCTAAACACTAAATTTGTGGATTCCATTCCTCGTGGTAATAAAAATTAATAAACTATTTTCAATTCCTTGTTTTTGTAAGAAGATAAAACGCAGCGATGAGTTCCGCCACTCAACGGGGAATGTCTTAAAAACTGGAAAGTGCTTGAGGAACTGAGTGTTTTAACACTAGGTTCCATCTGCTTTATCTGCTGTTACTAAGGGATACAGCGCGAAATTAAAAAAAATACATATATTGGATATGTGTGAATTATGAACCTGTTACCTCCGCCAAAACAAGTTCCTTATGATTTATAAATCAGAATTAGTATAACATTATCTTGTACACGAAAACATATAAATTATAAATGATTTAAATGATGTAATATTATACGCTGTTGGTGCTACCAAAGATAATCTGAAGATATAAATAAAATTTGAAATTGTTTTCCTATGATTTGGGAATTTAGTTTTTTTTACTTTACACCCATAATGTGGTTCAATGGGATGTATGTGCGATAGTTGTGAGTTCGATTTCTTATAGGGATAGTATATTTTTTATCTGCTTTGGCAACAAGACAAATCGCGGCGTTGAGTTTCACTCCACACGCGATGTCTCGAAAATTGGGCGGTGCTTGCGTAACGAGATCCAGCATAAAAAATAACAAAAACAAAAAAATCTTACATTTTAAATAAAAACCTAGATCAAAACTCAACATCGGTTTCAATTTATAAACCTAATTTGAATTTAATTATTTCAATCATTGGTCGATGATCATATTAGGCATATAAAGTCATCACGAGCAAAACCGCGAGAAATAGCTACAATCAGCCAAAAGTATTTTTACTAACGCAAAAATCGAACCTCGACTTACCATTAATAACCTTTACCAATCTAATAAGTATCTAATTTCAATTTGCAATAAACACGTATAATATTTAATTTAGATGGCTATACTTAATGACGGTTACATTTCATATAACGACATCCGAGTATTAATAACTAATAGGTTATTTATTGAAATAAGTTTTTTGCCATCGTCTTGGCATGGCACCGCGTTTGATTATAAACGTGACGGTGTGGGTTTGATTTCGTTTCGGAGGAAACTATTTTCATTTGTTCGCTCTGGTAATAAGACAAAGCGCGGCGTTGAATTTCGCCATATATTATACAATGAAACGAAAATCGGGTGGTGCGAGGCAGACGTAGTGTAGTGGAGTTTTATTTAAGTGTATTATTAACGACGTACGGGTTGAAGCAGATACATATTACACAAGAAGCGTAAAAATTTGGTGATCTATTATATATTTTTTTATTTGTACACGTGGCGCAGTAGAACAGCGTTTGAGTGTAATCTCATTGGTTGTAAGTTGGAGCCCCACGCCCCACGAGCGGGTATGATTATTATAATTTTTTTTCTATTTTCCGCTCTGGTAGACCAGCACTGCTCAACATGCATGCGTGCATGCATTTTGAAAATTGAACAGAAAATAGATTCGGGTTGAATTAATTGTCGATGAATTCGAGAGAATATGAAAAATTATCATTATTGGAAATATTATCATTAGTGTACAAACGACTTTCAACTCTTAGCACGTAATTTTTCAGATTTAGAAAGCTAACTAAAGCTATCCTTGCCAATTTTAGGATAGATCTCAACGTGAAGCTAAAAAAGCATACTACTTTAAACACGAGTAAAACTTTTTTGCAACCATCAAACTTTAAAATAGTCCTTAACATTTTACCACAAACTGTTTAATTGTTGTCGATAGTTAACTTATAATATTTTATTTCTTTTACAGATTGCCGATGATGCATCATAAGGAGTGAAGGGTTCTTCAGAAATGGCGTCACCAAGGACTTCTGATATAATTATACCAAACAAAGAATGTGATACAGATTGGTTACCTACATCGAAACACAATATACAAATAAACAATAAGAAAGTTCACGGTAGCTTTCAAATAACACCTATTGACATGAATTGTTACAAACTCAGGCGACCTTATCTTTTCTATAATAACTTCGGTTATAAAGAAGAATTTTCCAGACGGATCCATATAAAGAGAGAATATGGATTCTATAATTATTGCTTTATAAGCGTTTGCCTTAGCTTTATATTAGGACTTGTAATAGGAGTTGCAATAGTCGGATCTCCGCAAACTAGAGTGATTTCTTCTAATTTTAGCAATAGAAAATTAGTAAGAATTAATTCAACTAGAAATCTTAACTTTAGAAGTTTAAATTCCATTAAATACACTGACAAATTAGATAATGATTTAGATAAAGATAAAAAGATGGAAACATTTGCATCTGTGTCTTTTACTGGGGTTGACCACAAATACAACAAAATGGATGTCTACCCTAAAGGACTAACAGACGATATGAAAGAAATTTTAAAAGATAACAAAGTAACGCATCACAAGCATTCCATATCAAATATAACATCAAAGCATGTTCCAAACGGCGATACTGTTTTATATGAAAACATATTTTGGGGGCCAGAAGTAGAAAATTCTATGCCACAAGGCTATGGTGAGAGTACAGCTGAAATTTGGGAGAGATACGTTGACCAAAGCGAAGTAATCAAAATGGAGCCAGGTTGTGGTAGGATGCAAAATCGCTTAGTAACGTTTAAAGACGGCATCCAAGCTTGTGTACGATATAGGCAGAATACTGATCAAATACAAGGCGAAATTTTCAGTTTCTACGTGGCAAGGTTACTTAATTTGACCAACGTAGCACCATCAGTGGTCAAAGTTGTGGACTTAAAAGACAAATTATGGCAGAGTGTATCAGGTGAAATTGCATCCGCCCAATGGAATACGAATAGAGCTGTAGTACTAACACAGTATATTCCAAGCTTAGAATCTGCTACCATACCAGAAATCTTCAAGCCATCAACACGCCATTTAAACAAACAAGATGTTTACAAAATATCGCTCAAAGAAAACGCAACAAGTGAAACCAGTAAACAAATATTGATTGATAAGATAAGAATGAAAAGTAGCAAAACTAAAAAAGAAGTGGTAGAAGACTTCGATTATATAGATGCTAAGTTGAATAAAAAAACGATAGATCAATTTGTGGAACTGGCTCAATGGTCTGATCTCATCATTTTCGACTATTTAACAGCAAATTTAGATAGGATAGTCAACAATTTGTTTAATTATCAATGGAATGTAAATATTATGGATGGACCAGCTCATAATTTGGCGAGAAAGATGGACAGTGGGCTACTCTTGTTTCTTGATAACGAATCAGGTTTACTCCACGGATACAGGCTTTTGAAGAAATATAACGTATATCATAGTTTAATGTTAGATAATTTATGTGTGTTTAGGAAAAGGACTGTAGATGCTCTAAATATGTTGCACAAAAGTTCTGTTGGTGTTAAACTAAGTGAAATATTTCATAAAAAAAATAATGCAGTGATAAGAGACATATTGCCTCCGTTACCGGAGAAAAACGCTAAAGTGCTTCACGAAAGGATAGGAAAAATTTTGAATCAGATTGAGAAATGTGAACAAAGTTTTTCAGTTAGATAGTTTCATTAATATTTATTTAAATTTAGTTATTTTATTATGAAAAAAATACAGTAAATTATTATTTTCCAATTAATTTCATTGACCTTTTTAATCATACACATTCATAAATTTAATAGAACAGAAAATTAAGACTATGTAATATAGTTTAAAAAAAAAGTTTAATTTATACTTTGACTCTAATGGACGAATAAAATAATATTACGAAATTGTATTACATCATTGTAAGTTACTTAAAAGATGTCAACAATGTGTCAAAATAAAACAAAAACTAAACAAAAATTTTAAGGCAATATTTATAATATTTGCTTAAATTTTTTTGGTTTTTTTTATAATTGTATAACAAATTTAAAAAGTTGTTCAATATAGCCTAAGAATACATAGAATAAGGGGGCTGTCAAAATCAAAAATTATGTAGCACGAAATTTTGACAACCGCCCCCCGTAGCATTTAGTATTTATTAGTGAGTGATATAATAGTGTTTTTGATACCAAATAAATAATATTTATTGTAAAATGTATGTGCCAGTAGACATTTTGGTGATAATTTAAGTTAAAATGTATATATAAATGTAAATATTTATGTTTGTTTATTGTAAATTTTGATTTCAATTGTATTTTATGTATAGACAAATATAAAATAGAAAAGCCCAACTCGATAATTATTATGTCACTTAAGATAGAGTTTATTATTAAATTACAAAGTAGACCAAAAAAAACGTATTAAAAAAAAATTTTTTTTTACATTTTCTACCAGCAGGTATCCATTTTTCATTTGACGTTTTCCCAAATTTTATTATTTAACAAAACAAAGTAGCCTTGATTGATTCATTAAGTCCTTTGTAGAATTTTTATTTAATAAAATAGATGAATTTGTAATCGGTACATATATTTTGTGTATTTTGTTTTGTGTTCTATACATTCAATAACAATATTGTAGTGCAGAGGGACAGATGTGACGTGGTTGTGGGTTCGATTCCCTGGAACCAGTTATTTTCATTTCTCGATCTAGTAACAAGACAAAAAAACTCTTAGTACTTAGTGTCATTCGATCCGAATAACGGTATGTTAATACACAATTTTATCTGCCTACCCCGCTATGTGCGGGATAAAGCGTGAAACTAAAGAATTATACAAACAATGTATCGTCCACGTGTAAAATTGGTCACCGTAGGTTCAAAAACAGGTTAAAAGATATGTAAATATATGTAAAATAAATATAATTATAATAAATAAAATGACTTTAAGACGACATGGTTTTTTATTTATATTTTACTTGTATCTCATAAATTATTTATAGTTAAGGGTTATACTGATACTGATAGTTAAATTCTCATTTGGGAAGAAAATGACAATGCGCGGCGTTGACTGCAGCCACTCAATATATAATGTCTCAAAAATTGTGCGGTATGTGGTGAATGAATTGCCTTAACACTAAGGTTTCCTTTAGTTAGTTCCCTACATGCGGCATGAAATTAAAACGAGTTATATTGTACCTAATCTATCTGATACATTAACAATCTTTTTAATAACTGAAATTGAATAGTAGCCTATTCAATTTCGGTTATTTAAAAGATTGTTTGTATGCTTGTAGAAAGCACCGTGTCGCAGTGGCACAACGTCGGACTTTTAACGCCGTGGATGTGGGTTCAATCCTCATTTCGGGGACTGCATTGATTTCATTTCCTTGCTCTGAGGAGAAAGAGTCGAATTCCACTCAATATGCAAAGTCTCCAATTCAATTAATCCCGCACAGAAAATATACACATAGTAGGTTAAATTTTGACTTAGTACTCTTCCGTTCCCCACTTTCCACCAAATTAGGGAAACTCAACGCCGCGCCTTGCAAATCGAGTAAAAATATTGAGAGGTTGTGGGTTCGATCCCCACTGGAAGAAATCAAATATTTATTTAAAATTTATTCTTCTTCTTTGCTTTGGTGTAGGGTTAAGTCGTGGCGTTGAGTTCCGCCGCACTACACACAATGCCTTCAGAATTTGGCGGAAAGTGGGAAGCGGAGTGTCTTAACACTAAGTTCTCTCTGCCTACCGTTCTGTGTATAAAATATAGCGTGAAGCTGAAATGCGTACATGTGTTGAATATTTCTTTAATTGAAAAAATATGGTCTAAGTAACAACACGTCTCTAATAAAGAACGGAATTTCTGGGAAACTATCACACTAAACGCGGTGGATGTGGGTTCAATTTCCAATATAGGCACGATAGAGAGAAATGCAACAATTAATTGTTGCATTTCTCTCTATCGTGAGATCAGTTGCAGCGTTAAGGTTAATTCGACGGAAGACGACTAATTCAGTGTCATAATAACACTACTACTATTACAGTCTCTCTGCCTTACCTGAAAAGGCATGAAACAAAAAAAATCGTCGCCTTAACTAATACTAATATGAAACACAGAAGCCGCCTCTGACCTAATGTAGTCAAGAGCTCACAAAATTAACCCGAGGCCTCTATTGTCCCCGAGGCATGTACAAATACATACACACACATTCCGTATCTCATAAATAATGAAGCTATTTTAAACGGACAATTGACAAAGTCATTTCATATTTTCATCTGTTTGTAAATAAGATAGTCGTGGATTCGATTCCTATTTTGGTGAATGATTTTCTTTTTTTGGATTTCCTCGTTTTGGTGACGAGGCAAAGCGGGTTCGGAGTTTCGTCACTTATCGAAAAAAAAGTTGTGAGTGGAGAAAATACAGCCTAAGCACTGACCTTCCTTTGGCTACCCACCTATATGCACAATACAATGTGCTTAGACTTAATTTTGTCAATTAAAATTAATGATATTGATGAAAATTTTTAAAAATTGTATTTTTTTTATAAACCCAGAGTGGGAATCCAACTCACGAAATTCACGAAATTGATGCGTAAAGTGGGTAGTAATGTACGTGAGATATCATCATGGTGCAATTAAAAGTTTTCTACTCCAGATACTGAAAGACGTTCAGTCCTTACAACATAATAAGTCAGAAAAATTACATTTGCATCCCAATTTCAGGCCAGTAGTGGCGAATGGGCACAGGCGAGACAGTTTGAGGGTTCGATTTTTGTGGGTCAAGAAAATGAAATATTTAATATTTTCATATATCTACATATATCTATCAGTAGAAAGTAGCGAACGGAAGAAGTCTTAGTGAGTACAGACTATTTTAATAGTAAGTTCCCAGGTTCCCTTTGCTCACCTTACTATGAGTATTATAGTATCAAAATAAAAAAGACCAGGTGTCTAAAAAACTACTATACGATCTTACTTCATATTAAGTCCGAAATAACAAAAAAAATCCTGATCTCAATGTCATTTAACTAACTCAATTCAGAAATCGAATTCACGTATCTACAAAAAAATGTTACAAACGAGGAAGTGGGACACGGGAGGTCCACAATTACAATCGAAATCGATCTAGTTAGTTCATTTTTTACCTACCTACGTAAAAAAGAATATTAGTGATGGAATACTTTTAATTCGATACATCTTGTTGAGGGTTAGGGGGTGAAATTACTTTACATGATTTGGTAATTTGGGTGTGGATTTGTTTTATTATATTTATCGTGGCCGTCGTGGCGCAGCGATACCGCGTTTATCTGTACAACGGTTGTGAGTTCGATTCGTATTAAAGGGAATCAATTGTTTTCAATTTCCCCGCTCCAGTAACAAGACAAATGACAATTTTTCGTAAAATCGGTCTGAAAATGGGGATCACAGTATCTTTATTTATAGCTGCAGTCAGCACATAGCCAGGTAGGCAGAAGAAATCTAGGAACCTAGTTTTATGATACTAAACCCTAAAGATACCAAACACTTCTGTTCCCAACTTTCCGCCAGATTCTTGAGGCAGGTGGAACTTACCTCGCCCCGATGATGAGACGCAATGCCTCCAAAATTCAGAGGAAAGTGGGGAACAAAATATATACAGCGTGATACAGCGTGTATCTCGCCTACAGCAGGGTAAGCAGTAGGAACCTAGTATTAAGTACTCCGTTCCCTACTTTTCACTGAATTTTTCGAGGCTATTAAGAGGCGCAACTCAACTCCGGGCTTTTCCCAGAGCGAAGAATTGAAAATATTAATAAATAATAATCCATTTTCCCCAGTGGGAATCGAACCCACAACCGTCGCGTTACAGTCACATACTTGTGCCCCTGTGCCACGACAGCCTCAATTCGATTATAATTTAAATATATTACTTTTAACGTTAGATTTCCCTTGCATATACATTATATATGCAATATACTAGGTACTTCTACTATTTTTATATCAATGCTTGGTACTGCAAAGCTGAGTAGGTAAAGAGAAGTCAAGACACTCCGTTATCCGTTTCCCAACCTAAAGCTCGCTTTCCACCGCGGGTGGAGCGGTCCCATTAAAAACTTGATTGAGCTCAATATCAAACTCAAGAGAAAATTGCGTACTAGACAAAAAGATAGAAAAAGCAGTGTTGAAATGAACCCGCTCAGTCGTAGGGAGGAGAGAGAAGTCATTAAAAAAATACCAACACTCTTTTTTGGTAGAAATGTAAACCTATTTCATTTAAAAGGGATCCGTCCCGTCTAGGCATTACCCGCTCTGGACTGAATTGAGACATAGATATCTGACTAGCCCAACGCCGTATTTCCTTTTAGAAATGTGAAATGATAATAATTATTGCCCCGAGCGACTATCGAACCAACAACCGTCGCGTTTACCACTACGACACGACGGCCTCACAATTTTTTGTACAAGAACATTCTTTAGCCAATTAAAACATATTAATTAGTTGAATACAACTTTTTGAAACTCATTTTTTTTTGTTTGCAAAATAAAAATTTCTATAGAAATAATCCCATAACGGCCAATAAAGGAAATTTTTGAATGGTGGTTTCGTACAAAGGACTCTACGTGGGATTTTCGACTCTATTTATTAGTGATGTGACCGTCCGTCTATTCTTTTTTTTCTTTTGAGTGACGTTTATTTTTAAATAGCAACCCTTGAATAATGAACGTAAGAATGACTGGCTTATATTGAATGATTGAAAGTATTTTGAGTGATTTGCAACTATATTGTTAGTACAAGTAAGGTTCAAAATGGTAATTAAAAATTAAAGAAGTAAATTCTTTGTTTATCAATTGGAATTGAACTCAATAAATTTCGTATAAGGTTGAAATTCCGTTAAGAACCTTTATTTTGGGGAAAAATAAAAATTATTGTGTGACGGTGCTTGAAGCAAACGAATTTAAGTATGGTTGTTTTATATGATGTATAGAAAAAGTCGTTTCGAACACGCTTATAAGATTATAAGGAACGGTGTTAAGTTGTGTAAATATTATATGATTGGTTAAATCGTCTATAGTCTATAGCAGGGCAGGAGGGAGCATGGGCATAAGAAAAGAGAGATGGGGACCGTGCCCATCCTAAGGTAGTTGCAGTGGCCAACACAAGAATTTTTATTAAAAGCTTAAATTAAATATTAAAAAAATTGAGCACAGTTCGGAAGAGAAGGCAATTTAAACAATAAATAGCATTTTTGTTATTTTAAATTGAAAAAGTAATTAAAATTGCAAGTAAACACATAGATAAGTATATTTTTACTAAATAATAATATAACATATAAAATTTAGATTGATAGGAGATGATGCTTGTATTATACGAATACATTAGAATGTTTCACATCTGGCCTTAAGAAATTATATGTCAGATTAAATAGACCATCTTATTTTTTATTATAGAAAATTTATTCAATTTTTTTAGCGGCGGCACAGATTTTAGCTGTAAAGATGGTAATTGTGAGTTCGATTACGCAACATACTACAACATAATAATTCGCAATATCTCCAAAATTGGGCGCAAAGTAACGAATTGCTATATGCAGAATACAGTGTAAACGTAAAAAAAAAATACGAATTTATATTGACACCTGGCATTAAGAAAGATTTATTGGATTTGATTGATCTTTCCTTTTCATTGTGATCTTTTCATGCATCTGTCGCATTTTGTTGCGAAGTGAGTTTTTGACAGGACTGCCTTCTGAATAAATGGGAGCCATTGGACCGACAAAACTGACATCCTTTTTATGACCGCGTTAAGTACGGGGGTGAGTTCCGCCACTCACATGGGCATATTAATAGGAGAATCGGGTGGTGCGTGCCCACCCCAGGATAGTCTTGTGCCTACTCAGTGTTATAACAAATAAAAAAACCATGGAAATTTTGGGATTTGGTAAAAATAAATCTTCAGTGTCACGAATAAGGGCGGAAAGTTTAGAACGGAGTATATTAATACTACGGTAAGTAAGTTAAATAGCAGTTAGACAGTCTAGGCAGAGGGCCATTATATCAGGGTAGGTAACCCTGATATAATGGAAAAAGTAAGAAGCTGTTTTTTTTTTCGCTTTTTACAAGACGCTCGAAAATATATAGGTCTTTTTTATCTCCACGCTCTATTCTGCAACAGAGTAGGCACAGGGAATCCAGGAACCTAGTTTAAAAACACTCTGTTCTCATTAATACTTCTTCTTCTGGAGGCATTGCGTGTAGAGTAGGCAGAATCATCGTCGCGCTTTGCCTTATTACCAGAGCGAGGAAATGAAAATATTATATGTTCCATTTCCTCGAATGGGAATCGAATTCACAAACTGTCGCGTTTCAAGTTGTCTTGTCCCCCGCGCCCCGACTGGCCTCAGGTAAATAATTCTAAGCGTATTGGTATATATATATATATATATTAGAATTTATGTATATTCTTTAATAGTCTAAGCATAAATAAAGTATAAATTCATGATTTGTTAATATTAGTCTAGACATAAATATTGTTGTAAAAATCAATATACGTTTTTATTGAAGTGCAAGAAGTATGTTTAAGAGTATTCTGTATATATTTTAAACCAAGTTTTAATAAAATTTAATTTTTTTGCTAATTTATACTGTTTTATGTATTAAGTGGGGTAAAAAGAACCCAGTGCTAACACATTCCATTCCAAACCTTTTGCCAAATTTTCGAGACGAAGTAAAAAAATATATTTACCTACTGTTAATTCATTATTTTCATTTCTTCGCTGTCGTATCTATCTAAAGCGCTAAAGTACCTTACTATGAAAAAAGTGAAAATATTTTTTAAATACTCTAGTTTTCCTAATCTAAATAGACAAATGGCTAGGAGGTTTTACTTATTCATAATTCTTTGGCTTTTTTTTAGTTTCACGCACATAGAGAGAGAAGACTCAATTCTCATTAAGGCCACATCGATTCTCGCCTTTGCCTCAGGGCACTGCGTGTTGAGTGGTGAAATTGAACACCGCCCAGTGTCACGTTATCAGAATGATGAAATGAAAATAATAAATATTTTATTCCCCTAAGCGAGAATCGAACACATAACCGTCATGTTGCGGGTGTATAAGCGTGATAGTGAAATCAAACACTTGTGTACTTTCGCCACTACTGCCTCACGTATATTTGTCCCACTACAAATTAAATAAAAAAAAATATTGACTGAATACGGAATCCTGATAATATTATTTTATTGGTTAAGGTGTGAAAGAATTATGAGTGATATTATTGAACAGGTTCTTAAGCAAAATTTATATTTTGTAAATATTTTTAAATTTATAGCTATTTTAGACTTCACTGTTTACCATTTTCTGTCATTTTTCAGTGCATGTAATGGATTTGAAAGATTGGAATTGTTTAATAATTATTGGAAAATAAGGTACGGAGTATCTTAGCACTAGATTCCCTCGACCCTTATGTATGCGGGATACAGAGTGAAATTAAACAGACAAAAAAAATAAAAGTAATTAGTCCCTAAATTCTTCACTCGAAACGGTGTAAAGAATTCATACATTCAAACATATATTTAATATAAGTCAGTACAAATATCGATCATATTTTCACGCATTAACGCGCTCGTTGTTCCGCGAAAGGCAAATACTTTGTGACACGAGGACGGGTCTGTATAAAGGTTTTGTTTCATTTTCACATTTTAAATGAATGTAAAAACAAATTGAAGATGTAACTTAGTAGGACAGTGGCGGTTGGACTCGCGATCGTTGTGGGTTCCATAGTCAAGAATGTTTTGTATTTTATTAGAAAAGCTGGGAACCTAATGTTAAGACACTCCGTCTCATTAGGACAATCCCGTTCTCCACTGCATTGATTCCGAAATTCGGTTTCGGAACACGACGCCGAACTAGATAATCTTTGTTTATTCTGCTATATATGAGTACGAGAGCTATGTGAAGTACTAATTTCAAGATTGTAGGTCTTCGGGAATTATCTGCAAGTTACAAAAGATGACAAACTTAAATTTGGGGGCGAATGCACTCATATTGTGTGAAACGAACAAATATAAGTTTGTAATGATTATTTTCTACGAAACATCAATAATTTTTCTCTTTAGACTTGGGATTAGAGACTAGGATTTAGACCTTCATTTTTATTGTATGTTCTCACTTCGTGCCAAATTTAATAACTGTAGGTCCAAGGGGTGTCCTTTAGTTTTAATAACGTGGTGAATTTCATACGATATACAGCAAAATAATGAATAAATCTTTTAATTGCATTGACTACAACTTGATTTTTTTCTTTTTTTTAAGGGACTGTAGACCTGAATATTTGATATCAATTTCAACTTGATACTTCCACGCGATCTCGATATAAATGGTCTGTCTTGACAGATGGACACTAAAGTAATCCTTAAGGATTTCTTTTTTCCTTTTGAGTTACGGAACTCTAAAAATAGTAAATAGGAAAGAAGAACAAAACAAAACTTTTTTATTACAGGTAAACATATGCATGTTGCTTAATAGCATGTTTTTTACAATAATGTGTTACTATGGCATGAAGGCATTCAATAATTAAAGTACAAATATAAAAAGTTACAAAAACAAAATACGCCTTTCCAACCAATTCAAGTGCTATAAAATATGCTCGGGTTCTAAAACTCAATGAGTCTAAGCCCCAATGGTTTACTAGTAGAATCTGACAAGTTTCAATATTCTTGGCGCCGTCATCACACCAGCTCGTTTTTAATATAATATTATATTATCACCTAATTATATAATAATAGATTTTGTTACAAAGTTAATTTGTTACAGCTCCACCTAATAAAAAAGTGTTAAAAAAGTAAAAACTTCCTAAGAGACAAAAAACCACTAAGCATTTCATGGATTCTTGAAGCAGTGCCTGGGATTTACAAACCAAGTGTATGTTTAAGGGACCTCTTTAGAAATGGACATTAATGCTTATCACTATCCGAGCTCTCTTCCTAGTTAACTATTTTTTCTTAGCTTCGCGCTGTTTCCCGAGCGAAGCGTACTAGGAAGAGGGAACCCGAGAACCTAATGTTAAGACACTAGGTTTCTATCAACGTTCTGCCGAATTCTGGAGGCAATGTATGTTGAGTGGTGGACTTTAACGCCACGCTTTGCCTCGTTATTAGGGCCAGGAAATGAAAATATTAAATATTTCCAAATTAACGAAACGAATGAAGATCTTATTAAATTATGTGTCATCACAGCATCCGACTGTAATCACGACGGTTATCGGTTCTATTCCAACTCCATTTTTTTTCATTTTCACGCTCTGGTAAGATTCATTCATTTTCATTCATTCATTTCACTTATATGTCTGTTTCAATTACCAAAACACAGATTTTACTTTGTCACAAAATATTCAAATCGAAATAAATTAAATAAAAAAAGCCAGTCTGTCCTGAAAAATCTCTTAAATGATTGTAATGATTTTGACAGGAATTACAAATACAAATTCGATATTTTTTTAAAGTGTACTTTGATTTTTGTCATTCGAATTATTCAGAATAAAATTCCCATATATTTCTTTTTGCCTTTTTAGAGTTTCGTACTCAAAGGCTAAAACGCCCCTTTTACCAAGACGCCGCTGTCTGTCTCTCCGGCTGTCACCAGACAGTATTTCATGAATCGTTTTAGTTAGAAAATTTAACATATGATGTACTTCTATTGCCGCTATATCAACACAATAAAAACAGTATAATATAAATATTTAAGGGGGCTCCCATATAACAGACATTATTTTTTGTCTGTCCGACTCGTACTTGGCCGTATTTCATTTCCTAATGCAAAACGTAAAGATCCGAGCGTAAAGCGGAGAATGAAATGTCTAAGCACTTCTTATAAGCTACAGTTCTCGTGTTCTATAGTTTAGATAGCAGGGTTGTTATAGAGGTAAAAGCGTAAAATAAAAAGAAAAATCTTATTTTACAATATTAAAACGAGCTTTCACTCGTGGCTGATTGTTATTGGTTAGACATACATTTTTAGGAATTAGATTTTGTAGCTTCACGTTGTATCGAACACATGAGAGCCTAGTGTTAAGACACTCCGTCCAATTTTCGCCGAATTTTGGAGGCGTTGCGCGTTAAGTGGCGGAACTCAATGCCGCGCTGTGTCTTGTCTTGTTGAAATTGAACCCACAATCGTATTATTTACAATCGCATCCTTGTGCCCAAGAAATGAAAAAAAAAACAGAATTAATAATGAGTATTTTATCAATTTTATAGACATTTTATTGAATGAGACTTTTAGATGTGATATGTTAAACATAAATTTCATGTAAAATATACATTTCTTAGATATCAATTTGAAATTTGTATGCAGATAATAAAAATGTCTAGACTCTAGACATTCAAACATTATTATAGCTAATATCATATAATTTCCTGTTTCTTAACAGAAATAGTTCAAAAGGCTGTCATGGCTCAGGAGCACAAGCGTGCGACTGTCAATTCGGTCAACGGTTGCGGGTTGGATCTCCACTAGGGAGAATGAAATATTTTATAGTTTCATTTCCTCGCTCTGATTGATCTTTTCTTTATATTTTATTTTGATTCGGCAGAAAGTAAGGAATAAAAGTTGTCCTTGTGGAAACGGATTACGGAGCGTTACAAACTTTGCCACAACGTCTGACTGTAAGCGAAATACGATAGTTGTGAGGTCAATTCACACTCGGTTAAGAATTATTAAATTTTATTGTTTTGATAACAAGACATCGTTGCATTGAATCCCGTCAGTGAACCTGCAATGTCTCAAAAATTGGGCGGTGTGTGGGGATCGGCGTTTTTTTTATTAATACTACTTTAGGACCGGGTTCCTGGTGCTTTCTTCTTCTTGCTATGTGTGGGATACAGCGTGAAACTTACCACTTCATGAATTTTGTTCAATGTGCAAAAATTATATGAACTTATTTCTAATTCTAGGCATTTTAGGAACCCATGACCATTATACACTGCAAAGTCACAAAATAACCATAATATTTCAATAACTACTTAATGTTTATTTATGTATATTATACGATACGATATGATATGATTGTACGCCTCAATAGCTTGACAGGGTACTGCGGTTGAGACGGTCTGAGATTTTTTTAATAGTTAAACAAAATTTAAAGGTGTTTTTAGTAATATTTTTGTTGTTCCACTTTATATTTCGCATATAGGAAGGATATGCAGTGGGAATCTAGTGATAAGACACTCTGTTCTTCAAGGACCTCTCAATATTCGAGTCATTGCGCTACGATACCCCAATATGCAATATTTCTTAAGCAATTAGTAGATGAAGAATGTCTTATTTTAATTACATTTATGTTTTTATTCGTGTGGATAAAAGATTACGACTGCTCTCCATACAATGTGACATTGGCGTAGTGTTTTTGTGCTCAACTGGTTCTCTCTAAATTAGTAGTCGTTTCTTTAAATACTCTAAAATATTCTTTTGTATCTTGATTCATCCTATTGCATTTGATGTGGTCAGCAAGAAAACTCTATTTTTAAGATATTCATATTCTAACCGTTATAAAACCATGCATGTTGGTTACCGGAACCTGACGTCGAGATTTATCTCAAGATGTCTTAATGAAAGGAAAATAATTTAATTATAAATATTCCCCCTTATAAGAATGGAAGCCACAACCATATTTATTACAATACCTAACTTTTTGATACAAAAACAGTTTTTCTTTAAAAATCGGTTAATAGTTTAACTATAGTATCAAGATTATTAATTCCATTCTACATTTGTCATATGTAGAACCATTTCTTATAATGATTAATTAATACATCATCTAAAAGTAACAGAAATCACTTTGTTATAAATGATTTGAGTTGCCTTAATATGCTTAAAGTTGTTTCGGCCTTGTCTATTTTTTACCTTATATCATTATTATTGAGACCATCATGGAGCATGGTATAAGCGTTTGACGTAAACGCGACGATTGTGGATTCGATCCCATTCGGGGGATCAAATTATTTTATATTTACATTTAGTAGCTGGTAACAAGACAAAGCGCGGCGTTGAGTTCTGCTCTGACTCCAAGAATTCGGCGGAAAGTCGGGAACGGATTGTCTTAAAATTATGTTCCCTCTACCTGCTATATGCAGGAAACGGTGTGAAAAGTAGAAAAAAATATGTAAGTTAGACACTGTTCGTTATACAATCGATGGAGTTATATAATATTTAACTAGGTTTTGCCCGCGCTGTTTTCGATTTTCATATTAAAAATATTTTTTTGGGATAAAAATGATCTATTTTTAATTTCGCGCTGTGTCCTATAACAAATAACCAAGCATCATCAAAATATAGTGACAATGCGTGTTGCATAAGCTATGTTATGTTGCATAAGTTAAATCAAAATAATTCATCCCTTGAGCTGGAATCGAACTCTTAACCGTTAAACTTGGTAAAATATGCCAAGTAAGCTTTGAACCTACACACATCGTACTCGGTAATGGTTAAGAACACAACTTAACGGCGCCTTAACGGTTTTACCCACAAATTTCCATACAAAACACATTAAGGATGTCATATATTAACAAAATACTTAAGCCTAGAATAGTTAAAAATCACGACACGCATTAAGGAATCCATTAATAGGTATACAGGTTCGATTCCGTCGCATAATTCGATTAAAAATCAATATGTCTAATAAATAAATATTTATCTACACTGCGAGACAAATTATGGGTCCGAATTTGCATTAAAAAATATATGTGCTTAAACAAAGTTATGGCTGCGCCTGCGCATGTATTTTTTGTCACTGTATTTTTATAAGTCACTCCTTTCTTAATATTCTTGCAATTTAAAACAGATATGAATTAAATTGCGGAACCTAACATCACTCTTTGTTTGTAAAATATAAAGTAACTGTAAAGAAAATATTTTTTGAGTTACAATTTAATATCTCTGGCATGATGAAATGCGGCGTTAATCTTCAGTACGGAACGCACAAACGGAACGGAGTGTCTTAACATTAAGTTTTCAATGCCCACTTTTCTATGAAAATGCATGTTTATATTTAATCATGTAGGTACATTTGTATTCTGAATTAATTTAAAGAAATAAATTAGACTTAAAGGTGTCTTGTGCGTAACGTCGTATACCGTACCTAGCAGGGTAGGTAGAGGGAACCTGGGAACCTTGTTTTACCTTTATAATATACGATTGATATTTTTTTTTGTAACTCGTACAGAAACAATAAGTTATAGAATTACATACCGAGTAAGAAATATTATAGTTTTTCTAATACAAATATATTTAAAATTTTATTTGGATGGTGTTATGCAGTAATAAATATATAAGAATATATAAGTACATATAGCTGGATAGGGAGAAGGAACCTAGTGCTAAGACAATCCGTTACCGACTTTCCAACCAATTTTTCGAGTCATTGCGTGTTGAGTGGCAGAACTCAACGCCGGGTTTTTACCGTAAATGGAAGAAATATTTTAAATGAAGATATAAAAGCATAACCTCACTCATTGTAAACGTGATGCTTGTGTTGTTTTTACCACTCGAAGCAATTCATTTAGCTTCTCCACTATAGTTAAGATAAAGCACGGCGTTTGATTTCTTTCACTCACTACACAATGTCTCGGATTTGGAAAGCAAGTGGCTAAGGATGTGTCTTGATATTGGGTTTACTCTGAATGCACTTTTATGCGTGAATCTGCTTTTTACTCTGCTGCGGCGCAAAGGAGGACAATGTGTTTTTATTCCATATATTTACGTATGTATTTTTGTTCCTACGTTGCGTTGAAGACAAAATTTTAATCCACATAAATTTTTTTGATAGGCTACAGAATGAGTTCCTAGTAGAGAATATTGAAAGAATTAATATTTTCATTTCCTCATTCCTGTAACGACGTAAAGCTCGGGGTTGAGCCCGCCACACAACACTCAAACTCAAAGAACGGACAGTGGGGAACAGAAGTATCTAAATGGGAACAGAGTATCCTAACACTAGTTCCCAGGTTCCCTCTGCTTACTCTATAATATGTGCGGGATACAGCGTGAAGCTGAAAAAAATTGATGCATTTTATAGAGAGTAGTGGAACTCAACGTCGCACAAATTACCAGTTTGGCAACGGACGAGGCGGAGGAGATATGCAGAGAATAGAGACCGTAGCGTTTGACGCTCGGTGACAGACAAAGCATGAAGCTAAACAAATCCACTACTATTACATCAGTAAAAGATGACCTCACTACACCATAAGGTCAAAATAATTATGAACAGAAGTTATTGCTTAATACAATCTTCAATATTTTAAATTAATTTACGACGTGTTTTTCATACAACAGTCGTCTCATAAATTTTGTATATAATTTGAATAGTCTCAATAGTACAGGCGTATGGAGAAGAAATATTTAGATATGGCTAACCGATTGTGAAAGAAATTTATGTGATAAAAATCGCTTTGGTATCAAGACAGAGCTCGACGTTGAGTTTTGCGACACAAAACTGTCTTGAAATATGGTGATGTGTGGAAAACGAAGTGCGATAAGTTCTGTCTGCGTATCCTGTTATATGCGGGATACCGCGGGAAGTTAGGAAAAAAAAATAATTACATTTTTAGTAGATATACCTACGAATAATTATAAAACAGAAGATTTTTTTGATTGAATGCGTTAATCTCAGGAACTATTGGTGCAAATTGATTTTATTTTTCTTACATTGTCCATGTACCGAGAAAGGATCCATGTTGTATTACATCATGTTAATCTTTTCGATGTTACCTCGTCGTTGGACCCATAATCGCCATTACGCTACGACGATCTTAATAATAAATATAGGCACTGTTGAATATTGGTATTGACCCGCGCTTCTTGAAAAGCGTCCTAGCACTCTCATCATAAGCCTTACTTTCAAAGCGTTCTTATCAAAGCTACGTACAAAAACTGATAAAAAATATATATTATATAAAACATATTTTTTTTTTATAAGAATAAAAATATTCTTTTAAAAAATATTTTTTACTCTGTGGCAAGGCATTTGTCAACGCCCAGCGGCCATATTGGCTGATTTACGCGCGAAAGCCACACTTTTGACAGGTCAAAGTGATTATTCAATTTCCGTTTAAAAAGGTTTTTAACATTTTGGCTTGAAAAATATTCAATAAAGATATTTTTAAAATATTTTTATTAGAAGCTAACATGGAGCAGCGTAGCGTAACAACTCAATGAATAACACGTTTATGTCTTGTATGCGATATTATCTGATAAAAACGCGACGGTTATGGATACGACTCCAATGTAAGGAAATAATGTCACGAACATTAGCTAGAAGTAGAGTATTTTAACACTAGGTTCCCTTCGCCCACCCCGCTATACGCGGGATACAACGTGAAGCTACAAAAAAAGCATCAACAACTTAAAACAACCAATAAATCACCCACCAACATTTCAAAACATAAATTAATAAGCCATTAAGCTTTTAAAATTTGATTTTTAGCAATCATTTAAGTAAAAATACACATAAAGTGAGCGTGATATGTGGTTTTCACTTAACTAAGGCAGGGCTCGTCAAGGCGACGGACCTCCCAGCAAATAATATGGGGTAGCATAGATTAGTATAAATGAACAGATGTGCTTGAATGGATAAAAAACAGTCACTAATGTATTTGTTGGTATGATATTCGTGAATTTTGTAGACTTAACGGAAAAAAAGTATATTTTTTTTATTATGTTTTAAGTTATTCCCACAATAAGATAGAAAAACGTTTAAGACTTAAGAAAACGTATAAGAACTAGTAAGTATCATGTAACTAGTATCATAGAACAAATAGCTTAGTGGTCAGAGCGCTCGCGCTTGCGCTTTCCAAAATACACAGATTACACATATCTCGTTACGTTCTTTTCTTCTCTTTTTTTAAAAAAAAATGAATATTAAACACTTATATTTTTCTAGTTATTAATTACCAGAAATTTGATAAGCATATTCCTATAAGTTAAATGTATTATTATTAGTATAATTTAAAATAAAATGTAAATCAAAATTTATACAGAATATTTTCATTTTGCCACATCTACATGCGTTCCAACTCTATACCCAGTACTTTACTCCATTTATCGAAAGGCTTAAAGAGGCCGATAAGAGCCATGATTCATAAAGATGTTTTATTTTTTTTCATATATACCTACATTAAGCTGTGTCCTAGAGGACGGAGGAGGGAATCGGAGATCCTTTTTTGAAATATTATTTTCATTCCCAAATCAAATCAAAATATATTTTGTCAAGATATTCCATTACAATATAAAATTTGAAATGTCAATATTGTCAGTTCTGCAGTAATCTACCACTGGCGGAGTTAACACGGCGGAGAAACAGTTCTGGTATACATAGGTAGAGAAAAGTCTGCCGAGGCTCACTCATGAACCTGCCAAAATAACCATTAAAGCCATAAACGGCCCATAGTTACTGCAAAAAAGACCTCTAACGTGAAAATTTGTACTAGGTACTGTTTAGGGTAGGCAGAGGAAACTTAATGTTAAGTTTGCATGTTGAGTGACGAAACTCCACGCTGTGTTTTGTCTTGTTAGTGCGGATCGCACAAGCAGTTAGTCGCTATGACACTACGCCACTACTATCGAAATTTCTACCAGGAACCTAGTGCTAAGACATTCCGTTGGCATCATTTTTCCGCTGAATTTTGGAGGCATTTAGTGGCAAAACGCAACGTCGCGCGAGGGTATGAAAATATTAAATATTTAAGGACTTAACAAACTATAATAATATTATAATACAGAACACTCTTTTATCTTTTGAACAAACGCTCTTAGTTATTTCGTAATCGGTCAAACCCCTGAGTGCATAGAGACAGCAATTTTATTATATTCTATACTATACTATAACTATTATGTGTTTCTATTTATCACTTGGGAATTATGTGTGGAATGTGTGGACTTTGGAAATAGTGATATTATGCAGTTTTTTGCTCATATATATTCTTATATGTGAGTAAAATACATAACATAATATATAATATTTTTAAAAGTGCCTGACTGTAGGTGCGATGGTCATGGGTTCAATCCCCAGATATAAATTATTTTCATTTTCCCGGCATGTATGCAGAGATTATTTTTTTTAGTTAAGCTAAGTAAGTCTATTTTCTCGCTGCAGTAGGCAAAGTAGATTGTTCGGACCCGCCACTTACCACGCAAAATTTTGGCGGTGTGTGGGGAGTGTCTTGACACTAGGTTCCCTCTGCCTATATGCGAGAGGTATCCTAGAATAGATACATATACCTATGTGAATGCACCCATGCATTCCGCATTCGATGACAAGTGAGAAACAGAGAATCTTAGCAATAGGTTCCTTCTGCCTACCCTGCTGTATGTTGAATACAGCGTGGAGCTAAAAAAAGGAAAATAGCGTTATTACAGCACCTTTCCTCCATTGTTGACAAATTTAAATTCTTGCCAAAATTATTTCCTTTTCAAATCTTAAATTCCACACAAACAATAAACCTATTCTATGAAAAAAAAATTCTCTATACTTCTGTATAGCGTTCAAATACAAAAGTAACACCTTTACCTAATACCAACATAAATCTTTTTAATTTCAATACGAGCAGGAATTTCTAAAGGGAACATCGAAAAAAATATATTTGCTGATTAGCGTCTAACACATATTTAGAAGAGTTTACCATTGACAAAATGAAACGGTTTGGTAAATTCAACTCTACATTCGGGTGGTAAGACTCAGAAGATTTGGAAGATGCAGAAATTTCATAGAATTGTCCCTGAGCTACAAAGGGATCGGCACAAAAGGTTTACATAAAAGATGAAGGAAATTTGAGACTAATCTCGATCAACATTTTTGTGATCATATTATTTGGAATATCTATATAAATAATATGTGAAGCAAAATTTTGTACCATTTTTTAAGGAATTTGTGCGGACGGAGAAATAAAATAAATATAAAGGTATGAAATTTGGCATAGTTATAGTTTATATAGCATGTTATTTTTTTTTTGAAAACAATGCATAAAAGCTTCACGCTGTATCCCGCATAGAGCAGAGTAGACAGAGGCAACCTGGGGACCTGGTGTTATGACACTCCTTTCTAATCAAGACACTTCCGTTTCCCACTTTCTGCCGTTTCAACTCTTGCCTCAACTTGCCGAACTCAACGCCGAACTTTAACTAGTTACCAGTGGAAAGAAAAGAAAATATTAAATATTTCATTCCCTCAATTAGAAATTGAACCCAAAGCTATCGCGTTTACAGTGACAGGCTTGCCCACGACGGCTTCATTTCCTAAAAAATAAACTTTTGTGTAAATTGACATAGTATATTGCAATTTTATATATAAAAACAAGGAACACGGAAGTGACAAATGAGTTCCCACAATTAACAAGCAAACACGTTGAGGGCGTCGTGGTGTAGTGGCTTAGCGTTAGATTGTGCAACGGTTTAGGTAAATCAGGAAAATTATTTCTTACTTGTGCAAGAAAAAGAGCGGCGAGTTCCGCCACTCAATACACAATGTTTTGCAAACAAAGCGTGGGAAACACATTTTTAACACTAAGGTAGCCCTGTCTACCATTCTAAATGCGGGATAAAAAAACTATTTAAAAATAATACAATTAAGACCTTTTATGACAGTTGACTCACCAGGAATGTAACCCGCGACCTTCGAACTTCAAAAGATTTCGCCGGACCCCACGACGTACTAAATCGATTATCTGTTTCTAAGAACACATATTTTTAGGAATATCATAATTTACTGAAAGGTTTTAAGTGTAGATTTGTTTTATTTGTAAATAAAATATACATATATAAAGTTTGCTTTTATTTTAATTATAAGTATACTGAGACCATGTAAGCGGTAAAGTTTCTGATTATACATGTGGGCTCGATTCCGAATCTTGATTTTTTTTCGGCCTCACTCTGTATCCCGCATATCGCAGAGCAGAGTGAACTTAGTGTTAAAACACTCTTTTTAACATTCTTCCGAGTGGTAATCGAACCCACAGCCTTCGCGTTTGGATTCTGTAGAAGGGCTCATGGTTTTATCATTTATCTTCCTCCAATATGATGAAAATAAATGTCACATTGAGATTCATTTCTTGATATACAATGTTTCAAACTTGGACTACAGGCATCTTAGCACCTGATTCTCTCGGCCTGCTATCCCTATGTAAGAAAAACTTGAAAGTAAACAAAACCGTAGTCACGACAAGTGTGATTTTGGTTATACACCTTGTCAAACGCAATCACTAAGACCTTATAAAGCGCTCCAGAAAGCGAGATCTATCTTGAGATGCCATTTTAATAATCTATGAATGAAAATGGGCTCTCAAGATCCCTCGCATCGGGTCTAAGAGTTATGTTGGTACAGGATTCATTCTAAGCGTCCAAGGCTAATTTAACCGCAGGTACGTTGGGCTAACGTGATGTAATATAGATTATAGCCTTCCTCGATAAATGGACTATCCAACACCAAATTAATTTTACTTTAAATATAAAAGTTTAAGCTAGTCGTTACTTCCTGAGATTAATGAGCGTAATCAAACACAATATGTTCTTGGGTTTCATCTATCTAACAAAAATAGAAATACTTATTATAATAGGTTATCATTATATTTTTTTATGAAAAATACACGACAAACGAGCGGATCACCTGATGGTAAGTGACTACCGCCGCCCACGGCCCCGTGAAACCCCAGAGGAGCTACAGGTGCGTTGCCGGCCTTTAAGGTGGGTTGGGCGCCGGAGCCTGGCATTACCTGATGCGAAACGCAGTGGCATAAAGCCACCACTTCACGCCGGTTTT
>DWAO01000083.1:0-36896 GCA_018230605.1 Heliconius congener | reverse complement strand
TCTGTCCCCTCCCCTCCCCCGACACCCGTCGCCCTGTACTCACTTTTACCCACAATGATGTGATATCTTATCAAACATTGAATAAGTACAAAAAAAATACTTGCACAATAACCACTCCAGCAAAATACAATGCACAGTTTGTAACTAACTGTAACTAATGTGAAAAAACAACTCCAATAATACAAAGAAACCTCAATTACTTCAACCGGTGTCTGCTGTGACCTTGCGTAGTAAAAACATAATTCATATTAAGTACAATAAAGTGACATTTTCTTTAGTTACATATATTTACGTAAGCGAGGTACACGAACTCCGCGCCGAATCACCTTCGCCGCGTCCCAATATACAGGTTGAGGTCGAGTCGACAATAAAAGTAGTTTTCGATAAAACCGAACGACAAACAAGATGACTTTCGAAGCGACGTCATTAGCGCGCGAAAGTTGACAATGTCAAAAGTACAACAGACGCTGCACTAGTCCCAAGATGGCAGTTACAGATATTCATAAAAGGCAGATTACAAAGAAGTTTAATATTTTATATATTAAGAAACTATTAAATAATATTTTTTATCCAATTTTACAAGTATAGTACAGCGATTTTCTATTAAATTTAATATATCTACCTAATAAGTCATACGGCTCCTAACCTTCCACAACACACGCACAGATTATATAAATAGCACACACAAACGCATATATTCGTACATACGCTGAACAGATAACTGCATCCGGCATGTTATTTGCATTAAAAAAACTTTTAGGCAGATAGCCTACCCGCTATCGGGTTATCGATGCGAGTGCTCTTGTTCCCGTCGAAATGAAAGTTATCAATATTATTAGTTTATTCCCTCTTGTTTTTTTATTTAAAAATTATATAATCTTTAACCTTTTTTTAATCTGTTTTAGTAAACAAATACATATGTAGGAAATGTCAAATTTACTTTTGATTCAAAGTAAACAACTTTATCCAGAGTACATATTTGAATTAACATTTTTATTAAACATAAGGGATTAATTACAAAATATATAATTTATATTTAATAATGTGTAAATAATGGAATGACATGAAAAATGTGAATTAGATAAGTGGTGACTTCCTATTGAGATAATGAGCGACCAACGAACCGCGAAGTCGACGCAAAAATGTTTTATATAGCTATAGTAACTTAATTTATATTTCATGATGTTAAATTTTGTATTTATAGGTAATTAAAACAATTTGAATGTAGAAATCTATATGCCGCAATATAGTTATTAATTCAAATATTATATTTAAAAAATCTGATTAGAGTTAACATGAGTTCGATTCCGAGGAATGAATTATTTTCATTTCCTTCAGTTCTGACAAAAGGTTCCATTAGCCTAACCTGCTATGAATGATGCTTAAAAGTGATGCTTATTAAAATTTGTTTATTTTTAAAAATATATATTACAATGCTTCAAACAAACCTCATATGGAATTGTAAGAGTAAATAAGGCGCAAAAATTACACACATCGTTTCGAAATACATTTTATTGCAAAAATCCTCAATACTGACATTCACTTAATTTTTATTGAACACTGTTCGTGTTAATGAAATGACATTTATAAATAGCGCTAAGCAATCGCAAATTCGATTTTACATTATTTTCTTGGAGCATTTGGGTAAATAAAAATTTTTTCATTAAACCCTATTCATATTTAATTACATAGTATATTTATATATTCATGTAAATAGTTAAAAAAAACCAGCAATATATTCAAATCGTATTTCATACCATAACTGGTGACGTCAAGTGTTACAAAGAGTTATACAGGCGGTTACGCAAAGCGGCCCGCGGGCAAACCGGCCGGTGACATTCGAATGCAAATACTTAGCTCATATTGCGTGGATATTGTTTAAGTGTTTACATATTTTAATAAATACATACCGAGCTTCCGTCTCAAAAACTCGAGAGAACTCACCTTTGCGACGTTTAGGCTTAAAGTTTGAAGTTGAGCTTGTATAAAAAATATATTTTTTTATGTTTTTTTGGGAAATACAGTGTATTGTATTTTTTTAAAGCCGTCGTATCGCATCGGCTCTGACTGTAAACGTAAACTGAGTATTTTGACAATAGAATCCCTCAACCTGGCAGGGTATTTGCGAGATACAGTGTGAAGTTAAAACAATATTGTATTTTTATTTAACAATTTTGTTGATTAACTATTAAGTTAGTTCTATACTAACAAAATAATAGCCATGTTAAACTGTAACACATGCAAGAGATAAAAAAAAACAAAAAAAAACACAAAACATTTTGGAATAAGAAAGAAAATCTCGACCTTACGGTTTTTTATAACTCAGTTATTATTTTCACGTGGCAACAATGAAAGTTCTGGCCAAGATATTATCAAAATTCATCCAGAACGCGGCCACGTGACCCCAATACAAGTGACGCCCTCTTTAGTCGGTTACGTAAGGTGCGCCCGCGCAACGCTGACCTTACCTAACTGGGCGCAAGTTCGCCACAACGGGGACACAGGCGTAATGCTCGAATAAACTTAAAAATTTTAGTGTCAATAATAATATAATACGTATTGTTTACCAACAATGTAATAATCAATAACGATATTTTGTAGTAATGGTCGTTTTGAATATAATTTTTTTTTACTTTGCATAGTTATTGTACCATGTTTAATGTTTTAAATATTGGTTGGAACAAAATATTTATTATTATTACTATTATTTCGCAATTTTTTTTTGTTTATTTTACTATTTTTATTTATTTCTCTTCTTATTAGGGATTCAGAGAAAGAACACTAAAAAATTCTTTCTTATTTACGTTATATTTATAAATATCAAATGATATAAAATATGGACACCTTAATTCTTAACTCTAAATAAAATATAAACTCCACAATATCTTTACTTATGTACCTAAAATGTCTCATAAATTGCAATTTTAAAGAGAATACGTCACTTAGGACATTTGGATGTAAAATAAAAAACCCAAAACATATGTATACATAATAAAATTTATCTCAAACGCGGATATGATTTTTGCGCTATTAGTGGCAGAGTCACCTTGATAACGATGTGCGAAAATAAATTATCTAACATATTTACATTAGATAATTTTTACTTAAATTACAGCATTTATATTAGTTACTTAAATGAATTTATTTTTGTAAAGCTATTCCGTTCTCCACTCTCTCTCTCTCTCTCTGAGTTATGAAACAAAGACAAGACGTTGAGTTTAGACACCCTACTTTGAGCGGAGCTCAACATCGCTCTCTGTGTTGCCGTAGCAGGAAAATAAAATTTAATCTTTCCCGAGTATTCGAGCGATTCGGACCCACAACCATTGAGCTTACAGTTAAACACTGTGTGATAAAGTATTTATGTTAAAGTTATCAAAATATTTCGAACATATTTTTTTATATCAACTTGTAAGGGACAATTAAATAATTAACATAGACAAACAAAATATAATGATACTAAAGATAATATATACAAAAACAACATCCAATAGATATATAATATTAATTATAACACCGATCACGTGCGCAAAAAACATCAAATAATTATTCATATTCACTTATGACAAAAACAAAACGATAATTTCATGACTTTTAGAAAACTCGATAACACAAACACAAATGCAATTATGTTCACATGAAAATAAACATAAAAATGAACGTACAAGGAAAACGCGATGCAAAATCTTCCAAGACGGGAGCGTTAGGGATGCGCGGGCGCAGGTTATGTTTGAACACACGTACACACACATGCAAATACGTATTTGAGTGCGTGTTTATGTGTTTGTGAGTGTTTGAAGGTCAACCGGCGGCGTCATTTCCTGGTCATTGCCTGCACGCACACTTGCAATGTGCACTAAGACACCGCTTTCCGGTCCGGACGTAGATGTATTGTATCTCTATGGGAGGATATGAATTGCATTGTTTATGCATGACAATCTAACTAGGATACCTAGGTGTCCCACGTCATATTTATTATTGTCGACTTTTTATTTGTCTGTATTGTTAAATTAACGTAAAACGTCTTTGATTTCTTTCATATATATGAATGTGATCATATGATTATATTTGCAGTTTCATAACAATTTAAGTTATTGTTTTTAATTAAATATGTAAACTAAATATTGCGCTATATATCCGTTAAAATAATTATATTTAATAATGCTTAGGATGTCCTGTCCACTTCTTAGAATTCAACACAAAGCAAACTTCTTGCTTTAAAATGAAAAAAATATATATACATAATATAATCTATAAATAAAACGAGCAACCTGTTGTTTCGAAATAACATTTCTCCTATCATACATTTGTTACGTGTACTATAATCCCACAATTCGCGTTATCTTTTCCGGCAAAAAAATATTTGCGAGATAGCCTTTGTTTGCCAAAATTTCAGTTGCCTGGAGGAAACGCTGGACGCTATCTTATCTCATCTAGATAACAGCTCGTGAACCACTCGTCACAGATTAATAGCTGTAAAAGTGGTAGGGGAAAACATCATCTGGAGATCGATTGTAGGATGCCTCAAGTACCCTTAATACCTCAATTTTTATTTAAACCATTGTAAACGGACGTATTTTGCGAAATTTTCATATATATTTTTTTATGTATTATAGCAAGTTTTCTATAAACAATAATGTTTTTATTCAAGAGGTTTGTAGGGTAACCCATTTATTGCGGGACGCGGCGACCGGTCTGCGTTCCCCTGTGGAACACCATCATAAATAAGTCAATACACAATCTAACTTAGACTCTACCGCGCATTTATAGGGTCCCGTTTGATCTATCGGTTATAGACAATAATTTCCTTTTGCCACGGCCTCAGATGACATTCTGTAGTGCATGTGCATAACCTTGATACTGCAGTACTAAACCAGTAGGATGCGTCGCTATAAATAGACCAGCCTGTGTTTTTTGTTGTGCTAGCGCTAGCGTTCCCAGGCTTGAGGGATTTTATAAACGGTTAAGTGATATATAGTATAGAATGTTAGGTACAGTAATAGTTCTCTGTGTTTATATGAAAAACCTGTCCACACACTCCCATGTCCTTTATGTGGAGACTGAACGTTGCTCTAAGTGCACACAAAGAGATACGAGTGGATATTGTATTTTATTATGGCTTCGGTATGTTATAGAAATTTACAATTTCGTATTAAAGCTAAGATATTAGTTATTTTATAATCAGTTTCCTGCATACAGCAGGGAAGGCAGAGGGTCGCCGAATTTTGGAGACATTGCGTGTTGAGTGGCTGAGGAATGAAAATATAAATTTAAATAAATATTTCATTACTTCAAGTGGGGATCGAATTCACAACCAGTTGTAAATCATTATTTATCTCTCGCGCCTAGAATTTTCTTTTAGAAATTTCTAATTTATTATATTTATCAAGCTTTTATAATTTTTTCATCTTAACTGTGACATTTAAAGAATATCAAAAGCCAATGTAGCGGAACAGTACAGCATCTGACTACAACAACAACACGTACAACGTAAAACATGGAGAATTGAGTGTCTTAACATTAGAATCGCTCTACCTATCCATCATATGCAGGATACAAGTTTAACAATATTTATATCACCTATAGGCATGGTATAAAAAAGTTGTAGTAAAAAGTGTGCCTACAGAGATCTTGACAAACGGACACACGTGCCGGGTGAACGACCCGCGATAAGCTGCGCGAAAATACGCGAGTTAGATAATATTAGAAAGAAAATGGCGGACGCGACCACAGTGAATTAAATAAACACGTTATATGACATTTGTAGCTGCGGCGTTGTGGAATTGTAAATGGGAATACAGATTGTTGAAATTAGTCTAGTCTTAATTTTTTTGAATAAAAGCTTTGTTTACGTGTTACGTTTACAATGTCTCCAAAATTGGTAGGAAAGTGGAGGGTGGATGTCTTAATGCTAGATTCCTTCTGCCTGTTCTGTCAAAGTCGGGATATAGCGTGAAACTACAAAAATGAAAAAAATGTAAAGTTATTTAAATTTATTTAAATATAATAAAAGCTTTAGTTTGTGTGTGAAAAAAAACACATATTTTTTTCAATTAATATGATTTAATTGAAACAATAAATTTATTTTAATTATAAAATATTTTTTTTCTTATGGTATAATTATTAATTTAACAATTATTAAAATAAATTAATAAATTCAATATTATTATAATAAAATATTTTTTGCAATTGTGATCGTTTCCTAATGTAACTTTATCGCAAAACAATGTGTATCTAGGTATATATATATATATAATATATATATATATATACGTATATATATATAATATTTATACTCTGTGATTTTAAACATCGTTGTCTTATCGTTTAGAAATTTGTCGAAAACATAAAACGCAAGTAACTTCCTCAATTGAAAGCCTAAACCAAACTAAAAGTAAATATATTATAGATATAATATAAAATAATTAGCCAATTTCAAATATTTGATGGATTAATAAATGCAAACCGAACGTTATTGACTTGAAAGTTTTACGATTTTCCGGGACCGATATAACTTTTTATTGATATAGTGGTGTTGTGGTGGAAATTTATCGGTTTTCTGAGAAAATTCTCAATGAATTAGTAAGTGTAAATGTAGCAAAATTATATTATTTTTTTATTTGTTTTACGATTAGGCAGGTAAAAGGAACCTAGAAATACATTCATTAAATCTCCATTTTTTCCCCTATTTTAAATTTTCGAGGAGAGATTCGATTTACTTGTGAGTGCCTTACTATATCCTTAAATATTTAAACACATAATAAAGTTGTATAGAGACCTATTCTATGAAATGTACATATAAATTACTATGTAAGTGACTAAAATAATCGTTATGGTTTCATTAATCATCATTATATCACGAGTACAGTTGCTAACTTGTGAGAGATAAATAATAATCTGTTTCAATTTTGAACATTCGTCTACATTTAGTTTTAAATTGCTTATCGTACTAATATTATAAATGTCAATGTTTGTGAGGATGGCTACAATTTACATAGATTTTGTAGAATATAACAATAAGTTTAAGCGGGCGTAGCCTCGTGCGGGTGCTAGTAAATATATATATATTGTAAAGACCGACGGACTTATCCCTAAACAGCATTTTAAATACTTCGTCAGCAAGTAAAGCTATAAAGGTGTTTTAGTTTGGAGCTATCGAAATGTGAATTTGATCCGCACTCGGGATATTAAACGATTTCCAATTCCTCACTATTAAAATATAGTGCGGAGTTGAGTTTCGCAGAAGAACGGAGAGTCTTAACATTATACTGAGCTCCTTAGATAAAAACACTGACGTCAATACTATACGTGTCTATATAAAAGATAATTTTAACGCGAAACTGTAACAGTTTTCGGTATTTTATAGCTACAATTGGTCGTATATAAAAGTAACTTGTGGCATGTAGAGGAAAACACGGGCGAGTGGCCGCAGCCATCGGGGTCAAGGCGACTTGACGCAACCGTCCACTTATCTATTCAGCTCTTATCAAACGGATTTTTAACTGATAGACTGTCATATCTGTTGAGAAATTGTCTTTGGTCTGTATTACAAACAATACAGTGTTTATTTAATTATGAAATATTGAAGAATATTGAGGCCAGACGTGGCGTTGGTTATAAATTCGATTCTCACTCGCGGCAGTTCCTTGCTCTAGCTTACAAACACGGCTCTAAAATTCAACACGAAGTGTTCAAAACAAATTTTTACAACGGAATATCTTGCCACTAGGTACTCTCCACATGGTTTGCGTGAAAGTAAAAAAAAACAAATACCACGTGCTCACAATAGATGAAAATGATCCGCGTCCAATACGTGTAAAATATAATTAATAGTTACATAAATTTTCTGTAAAATAAGATGACTTGACCATCATTTATATAATTCTAGGAAAGGTTAGAATATAAACATAGAAATGCATATCAATGGGTTTTAAACGGACTTCTTGTAAACAAATAATAGGTACCTATTTAAAAACAATATGATGCATTATACAATTATTATTGAGAATGTTTTGTAATAAATAGTAAGAAAATTGAATCATTACTTATTTTTGTTGTATTTTGTTATTGTTTTAAATTTGTATTAGCTTTTAAATGCGGTTTCGCGTCTTTGATATGTTCTGAGGACCCTATATAACTTTGACTGCAGGTACAGTGGGTTACGTTAAAACTATCGACGTAATTATAATATAGCCTATAACCTTCCTCGATAAAAGGACTATCTAGTGTAAAAAAATCTTCAATTCGAATCGGTAGTTCTTGAGGTCAGCGCAATCAACCAAACAAACTCTTCAGCTTTATAATATTAGTATAGTTAATAATTTAAAATAATACGTCCATTATAAAAATGAGCAGATATTGATCAAGGTAGAACGTTCATCAGGCATTTTGTAATAGTTTTAGCTGAATTTCGTGTGAAAAAACGTAAAACATACAGGAAGTTACACACGTCGATCGACTAACCCACTTTACTCCACAAACTGCGGCACTTCACTAACCGGTCCATAGATTGTTAACTTTGGACTGTATTATTGCGAGAATTTAAGTAACTTCCTCGATGTTCAGTTATTATTATTTTATACTTAAAATCAGATTTACTAATACGAAAATATAAATATGTAATAGCTTACACAAATTATTGAAATTAACGTATTTTTGTCCATCTTTCCAGTTGGCGCGGTGGAACGCGACTCTTACTACGGCGGGTACGGCGGCAACCACCACTTTGCCGCACCCGCCCCACCTCCTCTCCCCCACGATGACCTCCCCTACTCGGTCTTCGACTTCGGAGACTACCAGAGGCACAGCCATCACAACAAACTGAAACCCAAAAAGAGACCCAGAACCGACGCGCCCCCAACTCCTGGAGTAAAACGCAAGAGCCGAGAGGGTTCTACCACATACCTGTGGGAGTTCCTTCTCAAACTCCTCCAGGATCGGGAGTACTGCCCACGCTACATTAAATGGACAAACCGTGAGAAGGGTGTGTTCAAGCTGGTCGACTCCAAGGCCGTGTCCAGGCTATGGGGCCTTCATAAGAACAAGCCAGATATGAACTACGAGACCATGGGCCGCGCCCTCCGTTATTACTACCAGCGGGGCATACTCGCCAAGGTGGACGGCCAGCGCCTGGTCTATCAGTTCGTGGACGTCCCCAAGGACATCGTCGAGATCGACTGTTCGCTCGCGTAGAGTGCAGTGTTAGTCAGGCCCCCCGCCGGTAGGGGGCCTCGAATCTCGTTGGACTTTCTCTAGAGTTATTTTCGCTCTTTCATACGTTTTTTCAGATTCTATTCATCATGCATTATTTCTCGCTTCTCTTATAAAATTAAAATATTTATACAGAATAGAGACGAAATTGATTGCTCAAATGTTTATATATATACCTATTTTTAGGAGAATTTCAGAAAGGAACTATTTGCTATATGTTATTACGGTACGGAGTGAATTTTTGTATATTGTAAAACGAATTTTTAAATGTTTGTAACGTTTCTACGTACGTTGACTCGACTGCACTAAAACATAACTTCCTACCTCAAAACTATGCAAACTATTACATAATATATTGAATATACAATTTATTGGGAAAAGCAGTTTTACATGCAATAAGATATAGTGTAATAAGAGTTTTATTAAAAAAAAGTATTTACGTATAAATGTTTATATTATAAAAAACAAAAATATAACGCCCTCAGATATATCTATTATATATGTATTGCCTGTTTGGTGCTTTACGGCCATTTGCATATTAATATTTACCTTGTTGAAGCAATCGATAATATTCTATGTACAGTGAATCTGTTATCGGCCCCAGATGTTGTTCCTTTGTTGCGGCTGGCCGGGTCCTGGTCCTCCAGGTCCTCCAGGAGTAGTCCTGAAGACATGAGGGCAGATGGGTTGAAGAAAGTAGTAAAAGAGCGATAACGAATGATTCGCATTGAATGAATGATATGAGATAATACTAGTTTATTTCTTTTTTTATTATAATGTTATTAAATAAATAAATAATGTAACATCAATACTGTCATTCGTAATCGACATTTTAAAAACAGATTTAATAGTCAAAATTATATTTACATGTAACGAAAGTGCAAGTTAGTTGAAATTTTTATAAAACGCCCCCCTCTCGGCACCACATCGGCTCTCTCACATTATTTTTGTCTTCAATTGAAAAAATAATTTTCAATTGATATTATTAAGGTTCTTGTACTGAAACCTACTGCCAACTTTCTGTTATAGAACTAAATTTATGTATAAGGAATGGATTTTTGTGCGTTAATTGTGTTTATTATTAAATGTTTACTATAAGTGAGATGATGTTTTTTAAGTGGACATGTTCTAGTTTATTTTGTTTATTTAAATTTTACTATAAGCCTGTTGGGGGGTCTCGAGCTCGCATTCACATATCAACGATATTCTATATACATATTATTAATATATTATCTGTATAATATATATTTTTAATCTATAATCCTCGATTTTTTTGACAGCATATCAGAGGTACACGTATGTATACAGCGTATTGGCGCGGGATCCCCATTTTTTGTTACCTGAGTAAATATTATTAATAATTAATTACGATTTGTGGTCCAATGTTAATGAATCATACTTTTAACTAGATAGTCGTTGAAAGGGCAGGTGTAAGCTAGCCGAGCCTAGTTCCCGTTGAGTTTACAGCTACAGAGTATATTAGAGTGGTTGATTGAAGAATCGACAGGTGCGTCCAAAACGGAACGCGCAGTCCCTCAATGACAGTTATTATTCCGATTTTCCAATATTTTTATATAAAAAAAACATTAAATATCGATTTTTAGTGAGTAAGACTCTTTCTATATATGTATATCGGTCTGCGCGTTTTGTCTAACTGTAAAGGGTTAGTACAGCCTTAAGAGAATCGAATGTAAAGAAAATGGGTGCTAAGTGCGGGACCGACTTAACGCGGGATGTGAACCGAAACACACCTTAATACAACTAACTAACTTATACCGATCGTCTGTTACGTTGCCCAGTGTTGTGTTTCGAATCGGTAAGAACTAAGAACGATCTCAGTCCGAACTCCGAACAAACCAGTGCCCGTTTTATGTGATTAATAAAGTTTATATATTAAAAAAAATAAAACTAAAGTTTTAATCGTATTTTTATATAGGTAGATGAAATTCTCAAAGCGATTTTCTTTTTTCTATTTCTTGCTTTTGTAAATATTACTGTAGTTTTTAACTTATTTATTTCGTCTTTTAGCGTTCGCCGAGTCCGCCAATCTAATGACAAAAGTTTTTATCATAAAGGAAGTAGCTAAATTGTAATCATTTACTTATATCATGTTATTCCAGATATGTTTTTAAATTTTAAAAAAATATTTGAATTGGTTATTGAATATTTAGTCGATTGCGCGGATTTCGTGACCGTAAACTTTTCCTTTTTAGGAAATTTCGTTCTATAGGTTACAAATTTTATTGTAATATACATAATTATATAATAAATCGTAATGGTAGTAATGAATGGACCACGGATGGCAGGGGAGCGCTCTCAGAATTTATAATTCGGCTAGTGTGAATCGATAAGAGTTACCGGTTAGTAGGCAAAATGTTTGAGCAAACATTTAAAAAAGATGCTCTAAATTTAAATTTAATTAAAAAAAATAAAAATAATAATTTTAGTCGAATTGATGTTGTTACGAAATCAAAGTTTCTAATTAATATCTAATGTACTTAAATAAATTCAATTGTAAATGTTTTTGACAGCACCTCGTCGGAAATTTTATTGTTAAAATTATTTTAAAAATCGAGCCTAGTCTTACAATTAGTAATTTAAAATTCGTTTATTGGTAATGCGGTCGCTGATTCTTCCAATTGTCTGTGTCAGTTCTAGAACTTCTTATTATAAAGGATTAGAAATATTTGTTTATATTGTTATCTATACATATTAAATTGTTCAGTTACCGCACGAACTCTTCCGTGGAGCACTAAAAGATTCATTTGATTTAATTCATTCAATTTATATTTCAAATAATTTCATTGATCTAGTCCATTTTGATCTACACTCTAACACTAGACCTGCCGAAGAATCAGTCGACTTAATTTTGCATGAAAAAAAATTGTATTGTAAATAATAATATTTTGAAACATGATGATTTTGATCAAACGCACCCTCACGTGTAATGGAGTCTAGATAGGTGAAATATGAAAATATTTTGCGCGAAAGCAATGAAAGGTTAGTGAATTTGGTAATAGGGGGATTGGGGGGGAGGTGTTCGAGTGAAACACGTTTTGTCTACTATTTCAAATGTATTCTACAAGTAGTCTATGTCCAATTCAATTGAATACGTAATATAAAATGTTGTTTAATAAAATCGTGTGGATTTTTCTCTTTCGTTTTCGCTTTATTCAGTTTAAAATGTTTAGCCTCGTCTCATTATTGTTTCAAAAATATGTTATTTTAGTTCTGAGAGTCTTGTGAGGGAGATGTTGCTTTTAGTTTTATGCAAAGTCCGATTGTTTTTAATTGTAATTTTAGTTGTTTAATTTAACAAAATACTGTATTTTCTGCCCCCTAGTTAAGTTATTTTTTTTCTATGTATAGCTAGTTATAAGTGTAAATGATTTAGCATATAAATTTGATGCATGATGATAATGTTAATAAAATATCCACAATAAAATACAAATGTTTTGTTTTTTCTCATACCCGATTTTTGTTTTAAGAGCAATAACTTAAATAGAAAATGTCTCATACCTCATACACATAAATAAAATAAAAGTACTAAGATAAAACAATGAACTCAAAATAATATAAGTTTAATTTAACTAACAGTTACTAGTATTAAAATACGTGTGACTGCGGCACCAACCACTTGCTCTCCTGCCCAAACTGTCCTTCTGCTCGCTCGTTGACGGTCCTAGTCGGACCGTCAACGAGCAACAGATAACGTCGTCGGCGTGGCTAAGCATTGGCAAACTTCAATTTGAGCAATCCAATCATATGACACGAAGGAGAAGAAGAAGTATTAAAATCACATTTTGAAGAAATTTTATGTTACGTGCTCTAGTAGTAATGGTTGTCGGTTGAAATCATAATTAATAAAAATTGAGGCCGTCGTAGCGCAGGGGCACAAGGTGTGACTTTAACGCGACGGTTGGGGATTCGATCCCCAATATATACATAAGTAGTTCTTCAATCAGTAAAATGTTTCCCAGGAACCCTGCATAATTTAAAGACTGTTGATCCTAATAAGCTATTTATTGGGCTTGCTATTATTTTCTTTTTAGTTTTCTGCAGTCGGGGTTCTTGTTTCCACAATATTTTTTTTATCTTAGCTAATTCATTAATAAATAATATTAAAATTATTTATTTAAGATTTACAACCATATTAATATAGCAAGAAATATTATATAATAGCGATTGGAGACATAGCTTAAGTTATGCTGCATAACAAACGATATTTTTTCGGCTCAAAACGCTACATCGGTTTTGTTTCGTTAATTAGCAATTTTATTTATTTTTAACTCGTGATTCGACAAAATTTTCGTGACATTTCGAGACATGTTTACGTCTCAATGCCGTCTGTGGAGACACCGGAAACAAAAGCGAAAAACGAAACGCACACGGGGCGTCGTCGTTTAAACAGACGGGCGTCTGGTCACACTAAGCAACAGCATAACTAACTACATGTATACATTACAGTAGCTTGACGCTGCATCCCTAGCGGGGTAGTCACACAGAACGATGCGTAAGCGCTACGGTGTCTGCGTACCTCTTTCGCCTCATGCGGATGATATGTACATATCACCCGTGCATATACATTTTTTTACATTTTAAATATTTTTATTTACTCACTCTGGAAAATTCATAGTGCGAGAGTAAGAGTGTTTTCACACAAAAAAAGAAAAATGATAAGAAAATAATGCTTTATTCTTCCATAATATTTATTTATCGGCTAATTAGTTATATAACAGATCAAATGTTAAAATCGTAAGTCATTGTTTTAATAAGTAGCCACAAGATATTAGGTTATATGTGCCATTTGTCCATAGTGAATGGTAAAATATCACTGCACAAGTGTATTTTGAGAATGAAAAGCCTAAAAATTAAGTTAATACTTAATATAAAATAACCGAAATAAAGTGATAATATTTTTAGCCTTATAATTTATGTAATATAAATTTGCGGCGGAGAATATTTAATGGTTTAGTTTTTATTTAGTCTTCAAAATCAAAATCCGCCATAATTATATTACTTAAAATTAAAATACTGGTATTAAATTTTATTTGAAATAGTTTAAAAATACAATTATAAACAAAAAATAATTAAAGAAACTATCAATTTTTAATTCGAACGCATCCCAAAAACGATCATAGACAAGCTGACGTGTTTTTATCACGTCAAGTGAAATGTCATTTTCCTTGACGTGTAAGTTGTAGTGTCAAGAATTGAGAAGAATTTTTCACTTTGTTTTCCATTTGTGAATAATGAGAAGAAAAAATAAATATTTTATAATTGCATAAATTAGTAAAAGTGACATTTATTTTTAAGTGAAGGGACTCATATAATTAACAAAATGGTTCTAATGACAATGATCGCCCGTGTTGTAGACGGGCTGCCTTTAGCCGCTACTATGCAAGAAGACGATCAGGTAACTATTCTAAAGCATATTCTGCCTTAGACTTTTCTAATCACCTATTATTTTATATTTATAATCGATGTTCTCCTTTCCATGCACAATCCCTCACTATTTCTATCTAAATTTCGCACATTCATTTTAATTTTATAATTTTTATTTGCTGATGGTTTGCAGAGCGGCTGTAATATATTGGAGTATCAAAACCAAGCAAAAATGCTGTTTAGAAAATTAAGTCCTCAATCGCCAATCCGCTGTTCCATCGAAACTGGATCCTATCTCTTCCAGTGAGTTATGATGCTTTTTATTTATTTTTTTGTTGTTTCTTAATTGATTTATTGTGTCGTAGTTTGTTGTACCTTGCTACCATTTTTAAATAGTAATAGTAGTAATCAGCACTATTTTTGAAGTACATTTTGTAATATAAAATATTAATATATTGCTTTCTATTTCAGCTATTTGATAGAGAATGAGATCTGTTATCTAGTTTTGTGTGAGAGAAACTACAGTAAACGTCTTGCCTTCAGTTACTTAGAAGAGATTGCACAGGAATTCTATCAGCAGTACGGTAAAAGAGTAAGTGATATTATAACATATTAAACTATTAACAACTAAATATTACATCAACTATTATATTTTTAATTCTGTGATTTTGATATCTAATAAATATATGTCTAATATTATAGCACTAGTAATCAATAATGACACATTTATTTAGATTGGAAAAATTTGCAAAAATATCCTACAGAGATACTGGCAACAAAAAATAAGTAGTGACATCCATATACAAATTTCAATTAAAATTGATAAGAATGTAACAAAAGGCTTAATTGGTTCGAGCACCTGGATAATTTACAAGTTAAACATTTCTTAACCTTTTATGCCACTTTAAATGAGACAGGTTGTGCTACTCAACATACAATGGTTTTGTAATTAGGTGGAATTGGAATTTTAATGGGAATGGAAAACACTAGAATCCCTCTGCCTACCGTGCTATGTGTGGTGTGAATGTAAAGCTAAATAAGAAAATAATATATTATAGTCATTATATTGAGGATCACTCTCACAGTTTTCACATATGTGCATACAGTGCTATACTTCAATATATTATAACAAATTTATTAAAGTAAAACTTTTCTATTAGTGGTTATACACTATCACAATATTTATTACTTTAGAGTAGTGTAAAAAGTAGAGATAACAATCATATGATCCATACTCTGCTAACTCCAAGTGTGGTATTCAATTCGAAAACTCAACTCAAAATGTCCTCTTACTTGGCTATAAAGAACTATCGATGGTTGTATACAATTATTAGTTAGATAAAAATCAGTACAAACGTGCACTGTAAACGCAACATATTGTTGGGTATAAATAGGGGTGTGATTTCCACTCGAGGATATTAAATATTGAATATTTTCATTTTTTCGCTCTGGTAGCGAGACAAAGCGCGAATTAGAGGACGTAGGTATCTCTGCCTACTCTGCTGCGTGTGTATACAGCACGTAGCACAAAGCGAATATAATAAAAATAGTATATGAAAAGAAGTGTGAAACTAATAAAAAGTTTTCGTGTCCCAGGTGAATACAGTAACTCGGCCATACACGTTCATAGAGTTCGACACGTGGATGCAGCGCGCTCGCAAGCAGTACGCGGAGGGCGGGGCGAGGGCGCGCCGGGCGACCTCCGCCCTCGGGGGCCAGCTGGGCGACGTGCAGAGGATTATGATGCAGAATATTGATGATGTGCTGCAGAGGGGCGCTGTGTTGTCAGGTTGGCTTACTTATTTTTAACTAGTTGTGGTGTTTTGCTCCGCCATTCATTACTTAGGCAAACCATTGATATTGGACATAGTCATTTACTTATATTCAGGTAACAATAATTATATCTTTTATTTTTCAAGTTATTTTCAATAATTTATAACTAAATGTTACGAATTTTTTTTTTTAGTTGTTAGGAAAAGTTGTTAGGAAAAGTTGTTAGGAAAAATTTAAATATTGTTTACTTGTGAAAATTTAGAACTAATAATGATTTTATTTATAATAAATCTGTATTTTATGTATATAAAATGTACATTGTACACACTTTAAAGATTACAATTAAAGCAAGTCACTCTGTATCCCGCATTTAGCAGAGTAGGCAGAGGGAACCTAGTGTTAAGACATTGCGCGTTGCATGGCGGAACTCAACGCCGCGCTTTGCCTTGACACCAAAGCGACGAAAATTGAAATATGAAATATTCCATTTCCTTGGGTGAAAAACGAACCCTCACCCTTGTTGAGTTTAGTCACAATTTGTGCCCCTGCGCCACGACCGACCTTTATTACTTCTGTTGTTATTATATTAATAGAATTATTAATATAATATGATAATTATTAAAATAATTATTTGTAAGATTTGTTAAGATGTTTTCTTATTGACTTTTACAGAATTGGACACAAAAACCCAAAAGCTGTCGATGATGTCGCAAAAATACAAAAAGGACGCCACTTACCTAAATACTAAATCAATGTTAGTGAAAGCAACTGCCGGCGCCGTCATATTACTTGTGTTTGTGCTGTACTTCTGGGTGCTGTAGACTTGGGACTTTAGACGTTATAAAATATTGTTATGGACATCCTCATATGTTTAACATATTGTTTAATTTTCTTTTTGATTATAGGTTATTTTTATTTTTTACTTGTCTGCTTATTTTTCCTATACATGAATTGAATTTGTCGTGGGAATTGAACCTGTGACTGAAGTGGTTAGAAATAAGACTAAAGAATGATGACTGACTGACATTTTTGTATATAAGTGCATTCCAAATATCTGATATTGGTTATTTTAATATAGTGTAATTTAGACAAGCCCCTATCCCGTACGCACATGTATGTACTATAGTAGGCCAAATGTATGCAGTGTCTAATTTATACCATTTTTATATAAAAATTATGAGTAAATAGCAATATTATATTAAAAAATCTTTTTAAAATGAATGACATTATAATAGCCACTAATATTTTTTATATCTTCAACTTTAGCTGTCTCTTTCATACTATTATTCAAACCTATAAAATCTCCAGAATTCTATTACAAAAAAATCTATTTTTTTATAAATATAATATGTATTTAAAATTAAATAACAATCATATTAACATTTAGTCAATAGATGCTTTCGCTTGAATGCAAAATATATATTAAATCATAATATTTAACCCTTAATTACACAGAACACCAAATCAATTTATTATATAATTTATATATGGTTCTAAATATTTAATGTACTATTAGATAATACTATGTATATAATTAAGATGTATATTATAGTTGTGGGTTCAATTCCCACTTTGTGGACTGAATTTTTTTATTTTCTCACTCCAGTATGAAAACAAAACACGGCGTTTCCTCTGCCTACCCTGCTATACATGGGATACAGTGTGAAACTAATTAATTAAATTATTATTACAACTATTATATTATAACGGAAAAAGAAACTACGTTTTTCTTTTGGCAAATTTTCTTGACTGATCTTTACCATTGTTTCCCAGCACCTCATTAAGGGTTAAATTATTATGATAATATAATAACCAGTCACATACAGATTTTGCTGCACAGATTTTAACATGGTTTTAAATAAATAAATATGTAACTTAATGTATTTTAGCTAAAGTAGTGCAATAAGGCCCTTTGCATGACAAGTGTCGCCATTTCTAAAGCAAGTTATAAAAGATCATTTTTGGTTTTAGACCTGTTATATTGTAATAATAATATTTTTTGCTACAACATTATTGTTTATTTTTGACAATATATAATAATTTTGACATAGAAAGGTAAAAAGACAAAATCCAATTTAAAATAGTCACAGTGCTTAAATAAAAATATTTTTTTTTTTTGTATTTGAGAAGGCTCTAGAACATTTGGCGACGCCATTGTCGCTTGGTGTTTAAAATGTTTTGTATTTTTTATTACTATGTATGAGGATGGTGATGGTGATTTGTAAATGTCTTGTTAATAATTATATTTATATAATATTTAATAAATATGTATTCTTTCCACTATAATTGTAGTTTTTACTTATTTCCTTATATTGAAGCTTGGTAGGGCTGTAGAGAACTTTTTAACATTTTTAAGTTAATTTACATTTAATACTTAAAAGAAAAACACTTATTTAAAAAATATATAAAAGTTAAATGAGAACAGCTTAGTAGCCAGAACGCCTGTTCTGTTTCCAGGAGGCGCAGGTTCGAGTCCCGCTATGTTTTTTATATTTAGTCTTCTAAGAAAAAGGCATTTTTCTTTTTAAAAATGTATATTTTTAAATATTAATCAATTTTATAAAAGATCTTGGCTAAAGCAGTTAAGACAGTATACTTAAGAGATAATGGACTCAAAGAAACCCTTTCAATATCTTCACTTGGATTTCAAGTCCCCAAAACTGAATCAGTGAATTCATGGAAGACTAAAGTATTTTTTTCATGTATATAGTAGACACAAGCAGTACCTCACATCACAAAATAGTTTGATTTCATTTAGAGATAGAGACTTCATCTTTTAGCCAAATGACTTTTGGTAATAATTTTTATTGCATCATTTATTCTCAGTGCATTTGCTGTTGTTAGTACCTAAAATATACAAATTTAAAATAAATTGTTGAGGACATTAAACTTCTATTAATTTATGTATTATTTCTGTCAGAATCTCAAGAAATAAGCAGTGTGTAGGTGAAGAAGACTAGTTTCCTCATGCCGCTGTTAAATGGGCACAAGCATGAAGTTAAAATATAGTATAATGGCTTAATTCAATACCAGTATACATTTTGTTGAGACCAGTTGAGACTTTATTTAAAAAGGGAACAATTTATTACAAAATTATTTGTGATGAGGTGTATGTAAAGCATATTTAATAAAGGATATTTCTTATATGACATAATCATTTATCATTGCTTTGAAATTATAAAGCTTACTTGTATCATATTTGCGTAGATAATTGGTCTATTTTTCCACAGAATCGTACCAAAAAGCTGAGCTGTGTACGGAAGAATATTATTCTTCTGAAGTCTACTTATATACGCCATGGATATTAAGACACTTGGGACATCTGTTTTACCAACTGAATTTAGCTAAAAAAAACATAATATAGCAAAAACATAACGAATATATTTTGTTTAAAATTAATAACCCTATTGTTAATTTTAAACAACACCATACCATAAGCGGCAATTATTACTATAACTTACATCTTTTATATAAAATTGACCATCAACACTTTCAATAATTCCAATGGTTCGAAACTTGATAATACATTCTTTATTTTCTTTACATTTAGTTATTAAGCCTTCAATATTAACATGTGTGAAAAAATCTGCCTGAAATTTAAAATAATAAATCTCGAAATCTCTATCTTCATATCAAAAATATATAAATTTAAGTATTACCTGAGAAATTTCCTCTGTAAAAGGTTTATAACAATAACTATCCTTCCTAATACAACTCATAGTAAATAAATAAATATTACAATTATGTTAAAATGTTTACTTAGCAATTAAAAGATAATACGCCATGTCATGAATCTTAAATTATATTAAAATTAATTTATTATTGTGAAACTTCGATTTTCCCGCTATTTCTTGACAGATAAATAAGTAAAGAGAATTTGGAATAATTTATTTGCAGGAAGAGTAAATAGCACGAATAATGCTATATGAAATGGGTTTTATTATTATTCTTGTTTTGAGAAATGTTCTGTTCTTTGATAATGGCGTTATGGACGTGCCAGTTGAGCAAGGTAATTACTTCTAGTTACGTACCGACCTACTTAACTACAAAAAATCTAACACTAACACAGTAAATAAACAATAATAAATATTTATAAAAAAAAAATATATCAATTTAATAATATTGATTACACATATAAATTGTATTGCCGCATAAAGAAACATATCGTATTATTTCTGTGACATTTAGCATTTTGAAAGATACAATTTGACATTGATGACAGTAGTTTCTTGTAAATTTATCGTAAATTTTACCAACTGCATATTTTTGCCTTAAGACGTAAAATATAAACTTATATTTTAAACATATATTATAATTTTATTTTCTAAACATGTCATCAACACTTGTTGACTTGCGACCCAATAGGCGTCTGTTAGACCATGAATTCGAAGGATACAAATTAAATTTACAAAGTCTGCCACATTTCTGTTTTGATCTTCCCTCACCGGTAGACAAACTGTATCCAGATGAAGTTCAGTACTCTTTTGTACACGCTAAACTATTTGCACTTCATAATCACCTTGTATTAGACTTCTGGGACCATCAATTCAACTATTATTATATAGACAACTGCCAACAAGTACGTAACGTAACCTTTGACAATATAAACAATACATTCCAGAGTGCTATTGTTTACAAAGTACCAGTTCATGTTGAAAGAAAGCCTGGACATTTTAACCTCTGTCTCACCTTCCCCTCGGATCACTTAGCAGTAATAAGTGATGGTGCTGGATACTTACATATTGTTGATACTGGTATTAGGAATAGACCAGCTAGCGACAAGCCCACTTGGCAAACTATATACTCAAGCTTAGCACTTGGGGAGCAAAAATGTTTTATTTTAATTGATGTAAGAATACAAGAAAAAGATAATCTTGAAATTATACATTGTTTGTTACAATCTGTGGAGCAAAGTGAAAAGCATTTTAATTCTGTATTAACCTGGGTAGTGTTTGGAAATGATGGCCAAAGTTGGAGAGAGCTAGCAGTACGACAAGTTAAGGGAAAGGGTATTGTTCATTATGCAGCACTTGAAACCAATTGTACTGCATTATATGTTGCTTCAGACAATTTATTTAAGTTTACTTCTGATTCTGAAAAGGATATTATGGTCAAATCTAACGATAAACCTCGACAAATTATCTATACCTGGCTTCAAACCAATGATGATGTAACAATTACTTTAAAGTTGCAAAACAAATTTAACAAAAAGCTTCTTTTTGTTAATGTTACACCTTTATCTATAAAAATCAGTTATGGTGGGAAAGAATTTATTCAAGGCAGATTAAGACACAAAGTAGATAGTGAATTGACAACATGGAATATTCAAGATAATGGTCAACTAGATGTTCTTATAACAAAATCAGAAAGTATGCTTTGGGATGAACTGATTGAAGGTGGAGACAAAAATGGAGAGCAAATACTGGACCCTAGTCTTGTCGATGAAGTTCATAAACGACTAGCACATTTATGTTCTGAAACTGAAGTAGCTGCAGAACAAACAATAGCTGGTCTAAATACACAGGAGTTTGAGGAATGTGATGCGGCATCTGAAGAAGACACTGTTTTAGGTGATTTTTTTAATACTTTTATATTAGTTTAAATTGAACTCTGTAGTCTAAATTTGTTTAGTAAACCTAGCCAAATAATTATGATTTTATAATTTTGTTGATATATATCAATATATGAAAATGTTGATATATATCAGTTCATATGAACTGAATCTCAGATATATGTATTTTGCAATTAAAAAATCATTTAGGTAATGAAGTTCACACAACTCACAATCGATCAATTCAAACAATCATCAAACTCACAACCCTCATTGCACTAAGACAGCTATTTAATTAACTTTTCTTTTTATTACAGTTCGAATGGATATAACAGATCACACAATAACACACAGGGTGCCACTCAGTGTACATCAATATTTATTTAGCATAAAGTTAGAAACACATGAAGTACCAGCATTAGCTCTAAGACATGACGTTGATGCATGTGTATGGCAGCCATTTGCCCAACTTATTAACTCTGAAACCTGGCCAATAAGACACCACGGGACTTTAATGGTGTTTGGTTACGTACAATCTTCTAAGCAAAACAGAAAATTTATATCTTGTTCACCTAATTTTGCTTACAGTGTAGTATGTGAGGCTACACGGCATATATTTATTTACAAAAGTTCAGCAGATAAGGATTGTCAGTTGAGGAAAAGGACTGATGGTATAATGAAGAATATTAAAATTGGTCAACAGCATGTAATTAATATTGACAAATATGGTGAAGTTTTAGGTATTCATGCAACAAATGACTATTTGTTTATACTAACAGAAACCAATTTAGTAGTTATAGGTGTATAAAAATAATTATATTTATAACATATAGTTTATTTGTTTTATTCTTAAAATATATATAAAAATATATCTTATTCTTTTTAAGTTTAGCTTCTTACATTTTCTGCATATATCAAGGAAGGCACAGAAAATCTAATCTTATTTTATTTCTAGACGTTTTCATGGCATAGCATCTGATTGTAAATACAACAGTTGTGAGTTCGGTTCCCATTTGGGAAATTATATATTTCCATTTCCTCGCACTGGCAAAAAATACTTCCTGTGCATACAGATTTTGTATTTTATTTCTCATCCTCATCACTACCACTACTAATACTTTCTTCAGATGAATAACCAGTTGTAAACAGGAGATTCTTGGGTTTCTTCTTTTTATCTTCTTTAATTTCTTTCATAATTTCCATTTTTTTTTCCTCGGCTATAATTTCTGTTAGTGTTTTATGTCGTTTCATCTGATTATCATTGTCTTTAAACACTTCTCTCTTCCCACCATTTGTAATAGTTTTGCCTTGTACAGACTCAGTATATGTCTTTTGCTCATTGTCAGCTTGCTTCGTTTTGCTTTCTTTTTCTAAATTATTTGCACTTTTATTTTTCTCTAGTGCAATGTCTAGTTCCTCATCTGGAAGAAACATATTCTCATATTAATTATCAAAACCTATTTTAAATATTAGTGTTAGTTTTTTTTTTCATAGGAATAATAATTATATTTGCAATATATATGTATATATTGCAAATATAAATTAAATTTGCAATATATATGTATATATTGCAAATTTAATTTATACTTGTAAGTATAAATTAAAGTGTGTACACTTAAAAATATTTTTCTGTAAACTTAAGTAAAATTAAATTACATTCATTCAATAAACTTTTGAAGTTTATTCCTTCAGAGTAAGCAGACACAATTTAGTGACAAGACAATTCCATTCTCTACTTTCTACCCACATTTTTGTCTTAATGATAGGTTCCCAGGTTCTAAAACAATATACTTTACCTCTCGCTATTATTTCGAAGTTGTATGCATGGTCCTTTAAAACTATAAATATAATGGGAAATTCTAAAATACATTTTCCAGAAAGATTTTCAGCCAACGACTCTGTAGTGTCTAATTCAAAAAATTTCTTACTTGAACTTCTTAACCTTTCAGCTGTAATATAATAAAATCATTAATATTTTATGAGATGTTGTACCTGACTTATTTGTTTGATTCCCACTTGGAGAAATTAATTATTATTGAGGTAAGAAGGCAAAAGTGCAGTGTGAAGTTCTGCCACTTAACATGCAATGCTGCTACAATGCTGTGACATCCACACATGTAATCTCTCATCCAAAAATGTGATCTCACTCTTTAAAAATATATATTACTTAATATATTCACATGCACAAATGATGTTCCCAGTAGCACCAGGAATAATAGTAAACAAACAGAGACAAGAAAGACAAGTGAGGTAAAAAGTTGTTACATACAATCAATAGAATATTGATGTGATGAGGCCTAAATCAATGAGATAAGGGCAATGTGAATAGGCTTGTTTTTCCTTTTGTTTTCCCTAGTCAGATACAATTATAAAAAGTGTTACCTTTTAATAGTACTTTCACCCCACTGAAACCTGCAGATTTGTAGAAAACAAGATCTTTAGATCTGTCAAATGGTGGAGCATCAGGATTCAAATATTTATCCAATAAATCTGATAGTTTCTTTTGTTCTGGACACTTTTCATCAACAAATTTTAGAGGTTTTGAGTCCACATTGGGAAATATCCATTCAATTCTCCAGAAAATAATATTTGTTTTAGTCATGTACCTTGTAGTATTCAAAGAATGTCTTGTAAAATGTTGAGTGAGAAATTGTAGTACTGTACCTCTTTTTCTGGCTGCCACTTTCAGTTTGTATAAGTGCTAAAATTATATAAATAGTATCAAAAAATATGTACAATAACAAAATGATGCATTGTTATATCAAGAAAATTTGTCCTTACAATAGGTAAATCTTTATCAATTCTGCTAAACTTTTTTCTCTCATTCCTTTTCACAGAGTAAACAAATCTAGCACAATCTTCCAAAAGTCTGTAATCACTGTATAAATCAGAGTCTGTAAAATCCTTCATCCTTATAAATTTAGTGCGATCCCTAACACCATCGCAATCTAATTCTTCTTTGTGAATTCTAACACATGCGACACTACACGTTTTGACTTCGCATTTTGGACAAGTATAAATTGCCATTTTAGAACCGCATACTTCGCAAGGGCCAAGCCTGTTAAAGAACAAAATTGTTTTAATTTTCACACTCAATGTACTAAACTTCTAAAAACTTGAAGAAAAATGTTGACCTCGGTGGAATATTAATTTTGAGATCTGAATCTGAATCAGAAGACGAAGAAGAAGACATCTTTAACTAAGTTAACACGTTGTTCGTATATGAAATTTACTTAATAATTGAGAGATCTTTGTATAAATATATTTTTAATATGGTATTTTATAAACACACGGCGACCACATTTGGTTTCAAAATCTGTCAACTGTCAAGTTAAATTTCTGTAAATAAATTTTAAAAAAAATTATAGTGCATAAAATATTTATCAATAGTGAATTTATCAATTCACTATTTTATGCATTTTAAAAAAGTTTTAGAAGGCAGCCTTCATTTGAAACTTAGCTTTTCCCAAATAAATTATATTAAAGAAAATATTTTGCTATGCCCAAAACAGTTGTCTTTGCCGAACCGCATCTGTCAAATGTCATTGTAATTCTCATTATATTTATTTGTTTGTGTTTGTAAATTATAAGAAAGTTATTATGATTATGAGCTTGTAATAATTAAAATAATTTGAGATGGGAACTGAAATTCAAAGCGATGATTGGGACCTTCCATGCTCGGACGATGAACTATCGAAATCAGGTGTTTATATTGGTAAAAACTGGATGCCAGACCCAGCAGAATTAGAAGATTTATACAAAGCAATTGAAAAATCTGGCACTTTATCCTTAGAATGGAAATGCCCTGGGAGACGAGCACCATCACCAGTACCTGTAAGCAAAGAAAATCAACCTGAAGTTCCCTCATCGCCAATTCGGGAAGAAAAATCTGATTTTGATTTCATGGACGAAGTGAACTCTTTGAGATTACGAGTTCGTAGAGAAGGTGAAGATACTCTTCGAGGCTCCGCAAAAAAGAAAACTACTTCCTTTGACGGGATACTTTCAAATATGATTAGGCATAAAAGGATAGAACAACTAGAAAAACAAGCAAACACTCCTACCAGCTCCCCATCAAGTAGTAGTTGAAGCAATATACCATGAAATAATGATATGGGGCAATTGTTTTAATGAATTTAATCAAAATAAGTATATATTATGTATAATAAAAAACAAAAAGATATGAAAAAGAAAAGTCTTATATAACTAATTTCTTTTATTAAATCATATTTACATTACTAAAGTATAACTAATCCACTTTAAACACTCAAGTTAGCTGTTTTTGGTTTAAGTAAATGTTCATTACTTTCCATAAGCTGTCGGCAGGTGTCCATATTGTCAATAATATTATCCAACTGCCAATGTTTTCTTAATAGAGCTAGCTCTATATCAAATTTGCCTTGTCTAATACATTGAACACCTATGCAATGTGCTGATGTTTTTAATTGTATTCCTAAATCATGTATTAGTGTCCATAAATATTTTTCATATTCATTTATGCATTGAACCTCTGAAAATAATAACCTCTGTATTAAAAAGTATTTTTGTAAATGTAGCTGTTCAATCAATCACACAAAAATATCACACAATGACTAAGATTCAAGCAGAAAGTTGGAGAATGCAGTGTTTTCACAATGTTCTCTTTGACTATCCTGCTATGGTAGATAGGTCAAGAACTTAAGAATTGACTATTATGGCAAGTGTCAGTAAGTCAACAGTAAATCATCATTATAAGTATTGTCTGTTATTAGACATGTTTTAAATTCACCAGCAGAGGGCACCTAGTGTTAAGACACTTTGCTCCCCACTTTCTACCAAATCCTTTAGGCATAGTGTGTGGTGTAAAAGTATTTATATATAAGTAATATTTTACCTAAAGTAAAGTTTGGTGGATCAAAATGTACACATTTAATTCCATATATAACAGGCAATTTACTGTTAGCTGGTCGGATCAAACCTTGTGATGCTAACTCATATGTTGTCTGTGAGTCCATATGAAGACCTGATAATCTGCAAATACAAATATAAAATAATATGATTGCATCTGACTATATTAAGTTATGTTTGCAACAATTCTAAGTTGTGAGGTAAAAAACATGCAAGCTTTTTTGCCACAGATGACAATAATAAGTTTCGACCAGTGGTGACTTCACACATTTTCAAGGAATTGGCTGCTAAGTTATTGAAACCTTTACTTCCAAAAGAGCAAAATATATTTTCTGAAATTTTGTTTTCTTATGTAAACCTTGAGTATATGTTTACTGTAGTATATACAAGTTTGGTGGAATCTTAAAAGTACAAATGATAAGTAATAAGGAAAAGTTATTAACAATATTTTTATTTAATTAGAATATCTTCAATAATAAATAAATCAGTCTGTAAATTTGTCACATCAAATTCTGCTGCCTTACCCTGCTGCTAAATCCACCTCTGATCATAACATAATATTTATGAAAAATCTACTCTCAATCTACATAACAACATTCAACTAATTTTGTGTAATAAATATTTTTTCTAAGTATATATTTTTGGTTCTGATACCTACTCATACATAGTTTTTTGATGTGCAGCTTGCATATGAGCAACTATTTTATCTATTTTTCCCCTGGTAACATGTCCATAACTTGATTTTTCTACTACTTTACCATTCCAGAAATATGTGTCTGTTGCTTTACCAAGATTTCCTTGTATTTTGAATGCTCTTGTTAGTCTGGCTGTGTTGATTTGATATGTGAGTCTAGTACCATCATTTATACCTAATACTGAAATTGATAACTATTTACTTAACATTTAATTTAAATATATTATTTTTTGTCTACATTGTAATACTTAAATTTTATATGCTTAGTATATAAAAATCAAGAATGTCATTTGAAAGTAGTTTAGACAAAATAAATATTATAAAATATTATATAATGGAACCTGACTGTATATGTGATGGTAATGCATTATATCCACACTAGAAAATGTGATTTAATTGATTTCAAATTTTGCTAATGTGACAGATGATATTGGGCTTTGCCATGCAACATGAGATGCTTCTCATTGCCGATGATTGATCGTAATCTCTATCTCTAGTAAAATATGGAGTGTTTTAACACTTAGTTTACTGCATTTCACAAACCCGTACCCATACCCAATACACAGTAGATGTGTAAAGATAAAAAAATATTAATAATAGAAAAGCTCACATAAAATTCCACTAGTGAATTTTCCTAAATACGTAGCCCAATTGCATCTGAAGTCACTGTTCATATAACGAGGTCCGCATACTAAAGGATCATCAGCATAGTTAGGAAGTAACCTAACCTCCATAGGCTTATTTGTAGCACCAATTATTTCAACTCGCTTCTCTAAAGGCCTATCTGGTAAGGCATTAAGACCTAGAATTATTCAGTCAACGTTAACTTCTTAAAATACTTTTTAAAAATGATAAATTATTAAAATTATCCTTAAAAAACTACACCTTCACAAAGTTTTGTTACAATAATGTGTTGCACATGTCTCAGTGTTACGCCGACTGGTTTATAAACACAAATTAGTCCGTTCAATGTTTTAAAAGCGCGTGCAGGGTCTAAAATCTTAACCATTATGTATATTTTTTATAAATCACCTAATTTATAAACAATAAAATTGATAGAAGGATCAAAACAAAATAATCTGTCAATAACAAACCAGAGACCTTTAGACATTGTCAAATATCAAAATATAATAGTCAAAAATAATATTAAATGGTTCGCCTTTGCATATTAAGATTTTTTGCCGTAATTCGCAGTTCTGTGGTCATATAAATAAAAAATAATATGGCAATATATATTTAATGAAACTATATTACAATTTCATATCTTTTTTACAAATTGTATTATTATTGAAAAGATGAAATTGGACTTCTGTTTTGAAGTAATTAGTTTGATCACACACATGGACACAATTTTTGAAATTCGTGAACTTGCTTTTAAAACATTATCAGTCTTCAACCTTATTTATTGTTAAAAAATAAGATGTAAGGCTACACACAATATTATTGGCAATACGTACTTACTTTATTGACAATAATATTGTGTGTATGTGGCTAGCATAAGCATTCTTCACTCAATACCTTTTCTGTATTTTAAAAAAGAAGTAAAAAAAAACTTTAACATTTAAATTATTTAAGCTATGTTCAAGGGAATTTAAATTTATTCTGAATTTATTATTGAGATTTATAGTACAGCAACCACCTTTACCACTAGTAGAATCAAAAGTGAATTACTACCATTTAGTAGAATTAAACCTAATAATGGCATGGCAGCACTCAAAATAAACAAAAAAAGCAATCGTCTGACTCGACCGTAGTTTGACTGTTAGTTGACATTAGTGTTAGTCTAATAGTCTGTGGTGTGCAATGGCCGATCGCGTAGACCGTCACCGTCACCGTCGCGTATCACGGCACTACCTTTAAGTTCTTCCAAAATAACATTAATAAATAAACTTCCGTAGATAACTAGTGATGTTTATAGTGAAATTGTATTTGTGTTATTGACTGTGCTAAAGAATTTGTGTGGGCGTTTCTAGTTAGCGTATTTATTTCGTGTGAAATTTTTGTTATTGGTAAGTTTGAATTGGTATATTATATGTGTGTTTCAATTATCCAATTCGTATCACACAATGGTTATTGTTGAGTGTCATTTGTTCTGATTCTTCGCGAATATTTGTGCGTTGTGTACACGATAGGGCACTTCGAACCCGTTCACATCTCGTTGGTTTACGTCGCATCACGCAACTTGTGCCAATTTGCATTATTCTATCACTTTTCTTACAAATGTTTTGTTTTTGTTTCGGTTTATTGATAAATAAATACATTCTAACATGCATTTTTGCACATGTTTCTTACAATGAAAGTTTTAGTAGAGTAGTTCATATTTATTTTTAATTTTTCAAAGATAGAGGTATATATAGCTTTATTATTTTTTTATTAATTATTTTTACTACACCTGTCCATATATAGCAGTAATGCTATGTGAACTTATCTATAAATTAAAACATTTAGTTATTTAAAAAACCAATAATATTTTAATGATAGTAATTGTCTGAAGACAATTATTACTTGTTCATGATTTTCTATCTTTTTCTTCTGCAAGCTATATTTACTTACTGCTGGTAATAGATCTCCTCACTGAATTTCTAATTATTTCTGCTGTCTGCTCTTCTATTTCATTGTCGGCCCATTGATCTGACAACATCATCGGTCCATGTTTATTATTTTTTAATTTTGATAATTGAAACTAAAACAACAACCAAGTACATAAAATTGTGACTTTCATATTCTTCACTTTAATTTTTTTATATTGTGCAAAAATCTTTTTTTAAGAAAACTATTAGAATTTATCATTTAGCATTGTCGTTTACAACTTTGATAATGTGATTTTGACAATTATCAAAATGTTTCCTTCTGTTCTTTTTCAATGGCTTTTCAAGTGATCCTCTTTTTATACTCTCCTTACATTTTGTTAATAATCTTCCCCTGCATCACAACTGGCCTTAATTTCACTAAAAAGGAGGCAAAATTTGGTATCAAAGTCCCAAGTTTAAGTGAGGTATTAGATAAAAGGGCTCTGACTAAACTAAGTTTGAATTTCAGAAAAAGCTTGAGACCTCCAATGTTTGTACGGAATCCTCGGTGGGCAAACTCTACTTGTGCAAGTCCAGTTTTTTTTACAGAAACTTTTTTTTGTTTATTATTAATAAATGTATGTATATTACAATTCCTAATTATATGTACATAAACATTACAATAACGACACTATTATTTATAGCTTATGTTGTTTAGTAAAAATAACTGACAAGAAATATTTATTTTCTATGTTTTATATTTACTAGGAAAATATAAATATTTTTAATTGATTCTTTTACTACAAGACTCCTAAGAAAAGTTTGTAGTATTAAATTTTTTTATTAAATTGTATATCTTAGCACTACCTCTCCAACACATGGGCAACTGCATTTTGGATAATACAAAAAATTTCTTAGTAACTTGAGCCTCTTCCTAGGCTCTAAAGGTTAAAAACTTTTTTGTCTGTACCTGTTGTGAAATTGTATCTAATATAGCTATTTTACAAACATGTCATTTGTAACTTTATCAATAGGTCACCATTTACATAAGGAATGTCACTGTGATTTCCCCTGAGATCTCACATAATTATGTACATCTAAGTAATTTTTAAGTAAGCTCTATAAAAACTGACATAAGTCACATTAAGTTTAAAAAAGTAAATTGAAGCAGATCACCATGGTCTGATTTAACTGAAAACTTGAACAAATATACAGATCCATATTTTACTACCTTAATAAATAATAAAACTATATAAATTAAATTAAGATAATCTTTTTAATTTTTGTTTTCAATACTATTTTTATTTATTCTGCTGCAAACTGACATAAGCTTAGCTCAAATAAACAGATATGAAAAAGACCAGGTAATAATCATAAAAAGTACTACATTTATTGTTAAAACATACTAGTTATCTTTATTTTGCTTATAAAACATTATTGAGGCTTTTGCCAAAACACAAGCTGACTCAACGCTGACGTCAACTTCTTATCACACCTGAACAAATTGTATGTTTGCTTGTTTAAAGTCAGGTTTCCACTGTGAAAGAGAAATGAGTGGATAATGTTTAGGGGGAACGGACTCCTTTTAAATAAGATAGATTTACATTTTCACCAACAAAGTTTTTTTTATACATTTACGCCCTCCACATTCTGCCGAATTCTGGAGGCATTGCTTGTTGAGTGGCAGAACTCAACTCCAAACTTTGCCTCTTTACCCAAGGAGGTGAAAATATTAAATATTTTATTTCCTCGAATTGGAATCCAATCTTATAACCTGTTGCGTTTACAGTCGCATGCTTGTGCCCCTGCGCCTCGACTGACCTCGTCATATTAACTAAATATATCCTAGGATTGTTTTGTATAAATTAAATTTAATTCTCATTTAAGCTACTTAAGTAACCTTTTGTTGCATCTTTGTTTAATAAACACCTAACTTTATTGGCTTATGTATATTATACATATAAAATAATTGCTTATATATTTGTATATTCAAAGAATTTCAGAAAATACATAATTTATTTCAATTTACAAATAAATATTAAATCCTTTCGAATAATAAAAATATAAAATAATAATTTTAAAAATAACCTAAAGGCTACACTGAAATACAAAAAAAAACTTTTTATAAACAAAATTAAAATGTATATATATAACTTCTTCCTTTTTCCGTATGTGAGGAAAGGCAGAGGGAACCTAATAAGACACTACGTTTTACATTCAGCCCAATTTTCGAGACTGTGTATTGAGCAGCGAAACTTAGCGCCGCGCGGAAAGGGTATAATAATTTAATTATAATTATTTCCCCTGAGGAGTGTCGTGACTGTACCGTACCCCATACCGTGCCGTGAAACAAGTGCGTCGTACGTCGTACGCCCAAGTACGTCGACTTCAAATTAAAATTGATTAATTCTCAATTTTCGTAGTGCAGACTTTCCTTGCACTGGTTGGCATTGAAACATACTTATTTTACTATTTTTTGTATTTATATACCGGTTCGTGTTACCAGTCCCCTAGTAAGGGTGAATCGTCGCCATGGGAATCCCAATTATGTCATGGGGTGGCACCAGAAAGTAACTACATCATAGGTTTAGATTTATTTAACAATTTATAAAATTTTACAATTTTTAATGTAATTTGATATTTTAAAGGAAAAGACAATATTTCACAACAAGCTTCTACTTGCGGCTTTGCCTGCGTAGTCGAATGTAAATAAGTAATAACTAAGAGTTGTGTGTGACAAATTAGTCATTACACATTGTAAGTGAAAGAGCACAGGCTTCTAGATAAATAACATAATTTCATACAGTTTACAGCTCACCTCCATTAATGATATATACAACAGAAATACATTTTTCTATCCGAATCATTTCTTCTTGAGTTCTTGAGTTTAGAGCGTTCAACGAAACGACCTCTTCAGTTTTATAATATTAATATAGATATACATAAATAATTAAAATTTGTATTTGACGTTTAAGTTGTACATTGTGGTGTTGAGTCTTTCGAAGAAGCAGTAGTCTTTTAATAGATATTCTCCGGAGGAGAATATACCTGTAAATCTATTTTTGCTTATGAAAACTAGTTTTTTTTTTAAACAAATGAATATTGTTACATTAAAATAACATAAATAATTCGATTATGTACAGATAACATCTGACTGCACATATTATGATGGTTGTGGGTTAGATCCTCACTAAAGGTAGTGAATTATTTTCAATATCTCGGATGTAAAAGTGGAAAACGTTGTGTTTTAGCACTCAGTATTCTCTGAACATTCCATGACAGGCGAGATAAAGCGTGAAGCTAAATGTATTTTTACATAAACGAGCCACCATGGCGATTATTTCTTGCGAATTGCGATGTACAGCTTGTAAAGAGCAACCTTGAGAATGACCGTTGCGATGAGGCGCCGTGTTTGGACATTGAACGAACCGCAAACAAGGGAAACTGGATCTTAACGGAATAGAAATATAATGTACATTACAATCACCAGTACACCTTAAGTCAGATGGTCTGATTGAAATCAGAGGATAAGCTTTAAAACGTTTTATTATGCATATTGTAAAAAAAATGTTTAATTGCCTGTCTTTTTGTATCTAAATGGTAATACAACGCGTATTAAAGTTTATGCTCAGTGTAGGTTGTAATGGTTCTTAAATGTCTTTTTTAGTTTGGGCAAAAATTGAGTGACGAAAGAATGGCGCAAAATTTATATGAGTAAGAGTGAGGTAGAGTGTTGATGATACTGGGGGAAGGTCATCTACAAAGCATAACGTATTTTTTCCAGAATTTAACAAAGTGATATGCGAGATACAACGTAAAAAAATACAATATAAAAAGTGGTATTAATTTGAAAACATGGTAGACGACGCTCGTATCGTAGTGGCTGATGGAATGGCACCATAACCACGATTTGTATACAACTAGATAGATAGATAGATCAACAATAAAAGTTTTGGCTTGTTCTTTAGTATAAACTACTAACATGTAGGCTTACATAATTCGAGCGTAAAAAATGTAGTGCAGACTGCATTGTGCAGGTCAAGCATCGACCAATTACTATTGAGTAATTGGATTATTGAACTATTAAATTATGATTCAACTGAAAAAAAAAAATTGTTTTTCTAGAACATTACAAAATCGTGTTAGTGTTTGGTCTGTATAGGAAGAAGAGTCATTTGCTTATTTATATTCTTTTTATTTTTTTGATTTCCCGTAGTGCTATGGAGTGCATGGAGTTCACACACTGGTGACAGCGTTTAACTGTAAACGCGATAAAAATATTTTTATTCTGTTGTCATTGCGCGTTGAATGGCAGAACTCAACGTTACGCTTTAGCGAGTGGGAATCGAACCATCAACCGTCCGTTTTGCAGTCGCACGCTTGTGCCCCTGCATTAAGACAGCCTCAACCGTCACCGCGATGCTTGTCAGTCGATACAAACTCGTAATAATTAATTATTTATAATTCCTTGAAAAAGTCAGAGAGCTTCTTTTCAAAAGATCTCGTTCAGTTCCGTCACTCAACCAGCAATAATTACTCGAATTACCCTGATATGATTGATTACTTAAATTCCACTTGGCAGAAACTTTCTAATAGATTCTTCATTAACAAAGTGCGACGTTGGCGTATTTCTAAATAAAAAGGAGTTACTGTAAGTCGTAAAGATAAAAATAATACAACCTACTTAAAATTAATTTAACGTAAAAAACCGGATAGTGTTATTGTTTCGTTTGCTACAAGAAATGCTACGCACTTTGAATCCGATAAACGCAAGCAAGGTCTCCGATTTGTACCCAAGAGGAAACCAAAGGTTGCGGCTTGATCTCAAGGCCGGCGCCCTACCAACTCATCATATTAATACATTTGACACGTTTCTTTTATTGCCACACTGTCTCTATAGTAAATTGTTCTCTACGATAACTTAGGAAGGTGGAATTTTTATTTTATTTATGTATAAATAAATAATATTCGATATTATTGGTATTTGGACTGGGACTAGTTAAAAATTGTGTAGGGCAATCTGTCAACGAGAGTTTGAGGACTTACGATAAACATTCATTTAAATCCCAATTTCTTTTAATTTTCACCAACTTAGATAATTTTCCTTAATTTTTGTTATTTCAATCCATTGTTTTTATTTTCAATTCGATACAATTCTTATCAAAACGGTGACTATTATTTCAATAGAAACGGTTACAATTTCCAAATTTGGTAACAGTTGACTCAATGAGTGTTCGGTTTTGTAAGTCAGTGGGGCTTACGGAAAATGACATAATATACGTCTCGACGACGCTCGGTGTTTATAAAAAAGTCACGTATCGAATGAATCGTTTAAGTACAAGGTTTTTTTTTGATCAAATAAAGAAATTTTACGTATTTTTGTTTTTTATTTCAATGTCATGTTTTTGATGAGGTGTGAGTCTGATTTGATTTTATTTTAGAAACATTGTGCCACTAAATTCAGTGCCGCAACTTAACGCTGCGTATTGTGTTCCAGAGCGGTATAATGAAAGTAATTTAAATATAAAAATGTATAAATCATTTAGCATTAAAAGAGGAGTCACAAAACCGAAATGGATAAACACTACTGTATAAAACTACAACCTATGTTAAAAAAAAACACGTTTTATATTATATGCTGTATGGGTATTGCGTATACTCAATTGCAAGTGGAATTTGAACTTGCATTCATTGTGTACAGTCAGAAATATTTCCTCAACGTCAATTCGAGTCATAGAATTTATGAAAAATAAAACATACCTACTTTATATTTCATGCTTGTATTCATTGTTTAATTGATTTAAAGTCAGTTAAATTGTAACCAATTTTTTTTTACTATTTGTTATGATCATTATGCTGCTAATAATACAATAACACAGAGATATATAGTAAATGTTGCCCTAATTAAAAACACAACAACGACATCGACATCGTAAAGAAATTAAAAACTATGTAAAACTATGTATGTCTAGGTAAAAAAAAGTCACAACATCACGAGCAAAAATTTTACAAAATAAAAATTGCTTAAATTGAGTTTTATGAATTTATGCAACTTAGTTCTTAATGCTTATTAGTTCAGTTTAAAATTGAACGCGAAAATAGTATATTCTAAGATAAAAGACGTTGACAATAGCCCCAATTATCTCTATATTACGTCACGTATAGCTTTTCTTTCTAATTACAGCAGTAATTACAAACTAAATTAACTTGAACTTAAACTAATAACTATAAATGATATATGACTATTGTTTATTTGAAAAGGAAGTTGGGGAATCTTATATTTTTTTTGACAAAAGAATAGGTTACTTACGGAGTTAATTTACGTACCTATTATACCAATTATCACATCAGAAACGTTATTAGGAAGTAAGGAATGTGAATTGTTATTGCTTATTGTATTATGTTAAAGCCTTCAAAAAGTTGCCAAAGTGGTAGTTTGAGTTTGTGTGGTGTGAACACCGTGATCGTCAGTTATAACAGGGTAGGCAGAGGGACCCTGGGAACCTAGTGTTAAGATCTTCGTTTCCTATTAAGACATTTGCGTTTCGTCGAATTCTTGAAGCATTTCGTTGAATTGTGGAACTTTGCCGCACTTTGCCTTGTTACCAGAGCTAGGAAATAAAAATATTAAATGTGTCATTACCTCGGGTGGGCATAGAACAACCGTCGCGTTTACAGTCTACGCCACAACGGTCTTTAGTATAGGCCTCAACATAATTATCATCTAATATCTTATATAGAGGCTAGTCGTGGCGCAGGGGCACAAAGTGTGACTGTAAAACTGACTGTTGTGGGTGCGATCCTCACTTGAGGAGACATGTTATTAAATTAATATTTCCATTTCTTCGTTCTGGTGTCGAGGCAAAGCGCGGCGTTGAGTTCTGCC
>DWAO01000082.1:0-36899 GCA_018230605.1 Heliconius congener | reverse complement strand
ACGGACTACTGCAAAGTGTTAGGAACGTCGGGTTTCCAAAAATGTATAATACTAAATATACGCGTTTAATCAGGTTTTATAGTTTCGTTTAAGATCGTCTTAATTGTACCCTTAATAATTAAAGTTGTTATTATTATACCATAGTAAAAGTAAAATTTGTAAAAGGAACATTTGTATATCGTTTTTTTTGAAAACTACATTGTATTGTATATGAAAAAATATTCCCATTTCATCATATTCAGCTTTCAATTCTTTAATGAATATATTTGTAGTATTAATTTACAGGAAAAAAAATATTATAAGTAAAAATATAAATGCTAAATGAAATTACTTCTACATACTGACGTTAAGCTTTTAAGTAACCTTGGCAAAATCATTAAAAGTAGTTTCAGTGGTAATGAATACGATTAATACGTTGATTAATGTTTAAGTTTTATATGAAAAATATATATACAAGGTTGTCATAGCAATGCAGCATTGTGCCTGACTATAAAGGCGACGACTATGAGGCGATTGTCGCTTCCTTTCCCACTCGGGGGAATGTAGGAAACAATAAATATTTAAAAAGAACAGCACTAATGCTTTAAGCTAAATTAGAGAAATATATAATTGAGCTGATATAAAACGAAATTTGCGATTTGGCACCTCAATGTTATAGAAAGAACTAACAATTCACGCCACGGACTATTCCTATTACTTTTGCTTGTAAGTATTTAAAAACAAATTATGAATATAAAAAAAAATACAAATTTTGATAATTACTTATCCATCGTTAAAATAGATGCTTGATATTTTTTAAAGCCATATTGAAAAACACGAAAAGTTATGGGTAGCTAAAAACTGGGGTAATAAAAAATGTTTCCCATTTATTGAAACAAAATTTGTTCTTAAAAAGTCATAAAAGTTTTTAATAGTTTTTATCTGTAATATAAGTTCCTTTTCTTGGATTTATTCGTGCCAGATTTCAAAACTATATGCAGCAAAAACGATGCACAATATCTTCTTTCAAATGTGTAAAAATATTAGGGTATTTCTTCTAATGCAAATCCTATAATTTGAACATTTCCTTTAAACAAAAAGTTAAGGCTTTTTGTTTAAAGGAAATGTTAAGCCGAACCCACAAACACAAAATATAAAGACAAACCAGTTAAAACAACGCAAAACCAATTTGAACGAGTCCATTAAATATACAATACGCATAGTTACTGCCACTGCACTATAAATAAACTTTAACAAAGCTGTTAGTTTCGAGATGCCCTTACAAAGGAATGTCAAATTGATGTGATAACACAATATAGAATACGCCCATAGGGGACATGGCGTTGTCTTAATAATTTGTACTGGGTACATTAATCTTCGTGTCAGGGGATCGTCTTAACTTGCTTTGATGGAGCCTATTAGTCAATTTTGATTTAAAACATAATATTGTATCTAAGTAAAACAAAGTTTTTGGAAAATATGATGAAAAGAGCTGTTGAGTTATCTATTGCTTCTAGTATTCTATCGCTACATAAATAAACTACATAATATAAAAACCAAGCAAAAAGAGTAATACAAACTTTGGATGGAATTTCAATCAATTATGTGCTACAGAGCTCTACAGTTAAAAAGAATGCATATTTTCACTCATAAATAGCACAAATAGCATATTCCCAGAATATTCCCGGTACATAAACCACTAAAATCAGTTAAAGAGGCCGTCGTAACACAACGGCTCAGCGTTTAACTGTAAACACGACGGTTGTGGATTTAATTCCTAGTCTGGGGAATGAATTATTTACATCTCCTCGCTCGCTTGCTTGATAACAAGACAAAGCGCGGCGTGGCGTTTATTATAGTCCCACTCTACTAAACTCTTGAAAATTGAACAGACAGTGGATAACACTAGGTTCCTTTGGCCTACCCTGCTGTATACGGGATACAGTGTGAACCATTTTTTTTAAGCCAATCAAAAAATCGTCACCCATTATTTCACCCTACAATTACACAAAACGCTTTTAATCTCATTAAATTCTTGCTATTGCTCTGAAAATGTGTTTGACGCATAATTTCATTAAGTAGCGACAATCGAGTTTTACGCTGAGTTTTGAAATTTGATTATATTCTTTCTGCGGACGCTTAATGCAATTGTCAGTTTTTGTGGCGTCCGGACGAATTGGGCCACATTACCCAAATTAAGGTGGGGATTTCTCGCTTGTGTAAAATGCATTAAATATGCTGAAATTATTTCAGGTTTTACTTTAAAAAACGTGATGGCATTGTCAATTTTGTAGCTTATTGTGTGTGATAAATCTTTCAAAATATTTTATAGTTTTTTATATAATCTTGTAATTATATAGTTATTTACGATTTATTGGTTGAAGTGATCTAAATATAGAGTCGAGAATGGTTCAAATTTACGGTCGTGCCAACGTTCAATTTAATAATTTAGGCCTACAAATTGGTATTTCTCCTTTTACTGATATCTCTAAAAATATATGATATAATTTTACTTAATGCAACCATATCAGGGATATAACCATGCATACATTGCATATATAATATTAATTTACATGTATGTGTTAAGCTTTACATAAACAACTCGATATGTCGATTTATAACGTAATAAATATTAAAGTTATAAGTACCCACATATAAAATTATAATTTATATAGAAGTAAATTGAGTGCAAACTAATCTAGCGTTGATCAAGTTATTTACTCCCTGTAATATGCGGTTGGAGTTGCGATGGAATGTAAGTGGTCGATTATAGAATAAATTATTTTTTTATATTACTAAACCAACTGTATATTTTATACAGTATATAAAATTAAAAAATGTAATAATCTATGTCGATAATATAACAAGTATTCATAGTTAAAACGTATTCAATTTTCTTCAAGAAAAATAACTTTTATTCTATAATTTCATTAATATATATATTTTTTTAATTAATGAAGAAAATACAAAGAAAATCTTTTTTTACCTTAAATAAATGCAGGTGTCAATTATTCTAACTGTGCAATAAGGATATCCTTATATCAATTTTAAGCGAAATTCTCATAAAAGCAAAGTATTTCACCTGATGCTTAAATTATATGACAATACATAGAAAATTACGCTTCATTCAAACTTTATAACACACTGCGAGGAGATTGTGAACGTTAATCACGACCCAAAGGTATGAAAATTCGTTATTAAGATAGGTCTGACGAGATAAACCGTTACAAAGGACGTAATGAAGCACAATTGAAATTTATTGTGATAAAAAATCTGAAGATATGAAATATAAGGTATAAAATGAATAATTAAATTAAACGGATTGGTTGTGATTTGATAAAAGATTTATTTTTAACATTACACGCTGTATCCCGCATGTAGCAGGGTAAAGCGATCAATCCCCATAGAGCTTTCTCCAATATAATTTGTACTACATTGATAATAAGTAATGAATTATCACAAGCAGATATGAACTAAAATAAATAAAAAATAAGTAACTAAAATTATTTATATAAATTTCTTATCTATTATATAATGTGTAATTTTACAATTTTGAATAACATCATTTATTCCTTTTTTTATATTATGTTGAATAATACTAATTACTATATAGAACAATATCTGCCAGACAAATTTGCAAACACATAAAAAATTGTAACAAAAGGTAAAACAAGATATGATCTAATAATACGAAATTTGTTTATTTAACTTCATACATAAACATCTATCAAATATTACATTAGATAGTCAGTTTTCATACGCATAAAAGTCGTATAAATCTCATAACACCTTTATTGACCATAGAGTTGGTCCCAAAAACAATCATAGCGTAGTAACGTTGTACAGACGTCCGAGATAATTAAGCTTTTATTGTCTTGACAAGACCATGGATGAATGACCTATATATTTTATTACGTTGTTGACTACGTTAAATATTGAAGCGGAACATTTTAATAGGCCACAAAGAATGTATAGGTGAGTCAATTGCTTTTATTGATCCAAAATTATTTTTAAATATATGATGGCGTCGTTGTGAGTAGTGGTGCTTGGTCTGATAATAACAGTTCGCCTACTCGAGGAAAACAATCTCTTGCCATTCAAAGCCCTGATCGCGGTCAAGAGAAAGCTCCTTGTTTTTGTGTAATTACACTAAACATCTGTGCCAATATTAGTATTTTTAAAACTACTCATAGTTAAAAAAAACCTCCTAAAAGCGTATAGCCAAAGTCAGTAGTATAGTGTTTCAAAGCATATAGTTTTTCAAGATGACTAACAAACATGTTTACTGTAAAGTCTATGCAACACAAAAATCTTGGACAAGATTTAATTATTTATTATTGTAGACAATACATGTTACAATAATTGTATAGAATACTGGCATTTCACATTCAGACTTATCACAAAATGCACTCCAAAAGGTCTCCAGAAAAACCTCCAAAAAATATCAAAAAGAAACGTCAAAGTTGCCCTTTTCCTGACGAATTCAAACAACTCATAGAGTAATTACACTAAAAAAAGAGTATCACTGAAAAAGTTTGAGTCTACTCAACGTGAAACGGACAGCACTCCACTAAAGCGTACAGCCAAGGCCAGCGTAAATAGACATGCTAAACCTATTCTGAACAAGAGCCCTGGAAGTACAGAGCTGTATAATTGGAGTTGGACCACTCATTTCAACTGACAACTGAGGAACGTGCTCAGTTTGTTTGAGATTACATTTCCGACGAACACATACATGCTTACGTTTATTTAACGCGTTTGATACGTAGAAGTAATAGTTAATTATATTGAGTTCCACAAATTTTATATATTCAAAGAATACATAAAGTACCTTATATTTCTTGATCATTTTATTAAGAAACATAATATCTAGTTTATGGGATGGAGCATCATTTAATATAACTCGTTGAATAGCAGCATCGAGCAATTTTTTGTAACATATTGCATGTCCACAACGGTTATAAATTGAAAACACAAATTGCAATTTCTCATCCACTTTTTTTGAACTTGAATACATATATATATTCGGTAGTTGTATGTATTTCGTTATACTTATAACTATGAATACAATCATTATATTTGATATTATCAAGATATTGAATTAAAATAGTACTAAGTAATACATGAAAAATCTATTATTGCTAATATTTACTATTTATTATAATAATTAGTAATCAAGATAAAAAAAATATACGTTACTTCATTTGCACAGTTATGAACAGTGTTTGTAACGGACGTTTCGAGATCGCAGCTCGCCGCGGTGGAACTGGGTAATACAATGTAAATCAAGATGTCAAGAAGATATACTCATGTAGACATTCCTATGTTGCGGGATGCGCTCAGAATGTTAATACGGCGAATATATTTAGGGTTTGTGTGAATTATTCTTGGAATAAACAGCTTTAGAGTTCAGCTTTCTGACACATAATTGTAAACGTTTATTAAGCAGAAGAGCTATTTAGTTGATCTTGGATGACTTCATTTGAACTAAACTATGTAATTTATTATTGCTCGAGAGATTCTCATTTCCTGAGTTCTAACAGAACTCGTCGCTTCAAGCTGTTTTAACCTAGTATTCGTTAATCTTCTCTTAACCAGAATCAGTTGAAAGCAAAAGTATATTTTGATGCGAAATATTCTCAATAGGAAAAATGCAAAATTTCGTCTTCATGCAAAATTTTACATTATATCAACTGTAGACTAATTAATAACGGATACCAAATACATAAGTAATAATTGAAGAATCAAATGATCTGTTCTGAACTAATTGAAGTGGCGCAGCCTTACGACATCTGATTGTAAACACGACGGTTGTGGTTATGATTCCGACTAGAAGAATTGAAATTAAATGAATTATTTAACAAGAGAAAGAGCAATGTTGGGTTCCGCCACTAAATACTTAATGTTTCGAAAATTGGGCAGAGAGAGGATAATAGTATTTTGAAATAACTTTCCATCTGCCTAGTTTGCTTTATGCAGGTTACTATGTTAAATTAAATATTACAATAATTTATCTCATATAGAAAACGAATCTACACTCTTCCTTAACTCAACTGCATATCATCGCTCTCCAATAGCATAGCTACATCAATAAGCCACATCCAACAATTTCCGAATGCATTTAAATCGTTGCCTATTCATTGACTCAATCATTTAACTGTTAAAGTCCGCCCCAATGAGGTTTAAACGCTTACTAAACAAAACCGTTAATTAAACGTTATCAACGCCATTTCAACTGAAATTATCGTTGATTGACCAAATAATGAATAATCACTCATTTGAATGCTTGCATACAAGTTATTTTGGAATTAGCAGATTTAAAGTAAGTGACCGATTTTAAACTAATTAATTTAGATTTTATTACTTATCGTATAAGTTTATTTTTAAAATCTTAATTAAACTCCATGGTATTTCCTCTACGATGCCCTTAGTCTCTTACGTAAGCCCCATAATTATAAAAAGTTCATCCTATACATATCGCAAAACATTTTGGAACAACTATTGTAATCACAATATACATTTTAGTTCGACGGTGCTGTGTTCGATTCCCGCTCGGGAAACGCATTATATAATTTTCATTTCCTGGCGTTGAGTTCCGCCACTCAACACGCAATGCCTCATTATCAGTGAAAAGAGTAAAACGAAATATCTTAAGAGTAGGTTTCCTCTGCCTACCCTGCTACATGCGGGATACAGCGTGAAGCTGAAAAAAAATACTATGGAATTACCACCATCAAAAACCATCATATTTAATCCAGAACGAGACCCTATAACAAATATTTCTAACAATAATACAAAAATCTTGATAATTATAATAATAATATAATGTAGGAAGATTAATAAGATTTCATCTAACACATTCGTATCACAACAAACCAATATAAACTCGATCCGACATTTACCTACCATGTCTCAAGATTACCGATTAGCTGTCATCGTATATCGAACACGATGCTGTTTGTCGATAGCACAACAATGGGGACTAGCAAATTAGACGGTGGTAATAAAACATCTTAATGAGATATTTCGTACCTGATAAAATATTGAGGGGCGATATTAAGAATGAGTGATTGTGACACTAGTATGAACGACGGTCGTGGGTTCGATTTCTACTCAGGAGACTGAATCATTGTTAGAAATAATCTTAAGTAAAAGTCTTAATATAACTTTCTGCCTATCTTAATATAGAAAAGAAGCAAGGCAGGTTAAAGTTTAAAAAAAATAGAAAAAAAATAGAATATTTGCATAACGTATAGCACACACCACGTACAAGATTTGAACCCACCTTATAACTTATGTCTCGTGTTAAACATAAGCCATATTAGTTTTTTTTATAGCACTTCCTACTTTCACCTACTAAATTCAATTCACTGAAGAGAATTTATAGCCACAACGAGCCTTAGAGACTATCTAGACTAGCGTTTATAAAGTAGACTTGAGAGTTTAACACAATTTTTACTAGCAAACTTTACTGCGAGGGACCGTGCATATTGCATAACCAAATGTGTAAAAAAAATATGGGAACTTAAAAGAATGATATTATTAAAGGTCGATAATGATCGTTCAAGTTAAAAACTGTGTTGTAATCTTTAACTTCCTTCCCCAGAATTTTTAATATAATTCCAGAATTTTTTCTTGTCTTTCTTTTAGTATGTTTTAATTAGTGTCCTGCAATATGAAATTTATTTTGTATTAAATTATTTTAAGCATGTGGAGGGGACAAAAACGTAAGGAGACTATAACTTATAATCAATTAAAATGTTTTTTAATATTAGTACTACTTAAACATACCTACATGTTACATAGTCGTCTACACATTTATTTTATTAAAAATGTGAAAATATTAATTGGAATTGGAATTAATATATATTTAAAAAACACGTTTTTTTATATACTTGCTATACATACAATGTGTTCGGAGCAATAAATTGTACGTATGAGCCTAAACTCGAACGGAACTGACGAATATTAAGATCGTGGCTTATTGTAGCTAAGCATGATTGCAAAATGTCATGATCATACATATATTACAAGCGGGTAAAATTCAGTTTCTTAGATTTTACTATAGTTAAACGCCGACTTTATTAAAATGGTTTCAAAATTTATTACAACATATGCAATAACCATTGTAAAAATTATAATTAGTCAAGTAATATAAACAGAGAAATATTTTTTTTATAAATATGTATAAATCTCTATTTACCTATGATAAAATTCGTCGCAAAGCATATAAGCATCGGTGGTTCAGTGGTAGAATGCTCGCCTGCCACGCGGGCGGCCCGGGTTCGATTCCCGGCCGATGCATTGGTCATTTTTGATATATATATTTTTACTATAATTATGCTAATTTTTTTTTATAAATAATAGATATTTCGTATTTCTTTTATATTTATGCATTTTTTAGGATCTTTTGTGACATCTTCATTTTAATATAATTAGTCATAGGTATAAAATATATAATTACAATTGTTTTTTTTTATACGGATAAGGATGTAAATCTTTTTTTGTACGTACATCAAGGCTTCCTACGTTCTGTACGGTTTATTCATACTTTCAACTGCTAAATAAATTAAAAATCACTCGCACAATATCTTTTATTTTTGATTATAGAAAGAAATAAATATATTACACCACACAAAAGAAAGTTTAAAAGTAAAACATTTTGGTTGAACTCTGACCACAAAACCTTAATTGCCCCGGGTTATTTTCACAAAAACTTCAAAAGAAGCCGACGGCCATTGTGCCGCTTGACTTGAAAATAAAAATCGCGCCGTGGTTCTGTATTGTAAATATATGTATAATAAAATATTAAACTTATTTGATAATTTTTATATTGTGTTTTAATAAAGTTTTTTTTTATATTATATATTAACTTTCTTCTTTAAATAAACAATGTGGATATGGATGGTACAAGGATGATTATTTTTACCTCACGCTATTTCCCGTAGATGGGTAGAGGAAACGTAACGTTAGGACACTCCGTTTTCCACGTATAGCCCAATTTTCGAGACATCGTGCTGAGTAGCGCCTTTTCTTATTACTTCAGCAAAGAAATGAAAATAATTCATTCAAAGTGAGATTGCGAGATTCAAGCCTACAGCTGTCGCGTTTAGAGACTCTGCCGCTACCACTACGGCCTCTATATAAATCTTTATGTAAAATTAAGTATGTCAAGTAAAATAAAAATTAAGTATTTCAGCGCTTGAGTCCGTTCTCTTATACTAATATACGTACCTATATAAGGAAATAACAATTATAACGATATTATGAATAGTAATACCGTTTACATACTTTTTTTCATAGAACTATTTATATATATTTACTAGACTAGTTACTCAAATTATATAAGTACTAAGACACTTCATTTACCCAAATTCACACAAAGAGCTATTCAATTTCATTAATATTCACAGCCAATAAGGGAAATATGCAAACATTTTAAAATGAAACTTTGCACGGAATCCAAATACCTTGGCTTGGTCCATACATACATTCATATGTATACTACACATCCCTATTATTAAGCACGCATCTTGTAATTTCGTATCCGATAGTCATTATACGTACGTCCATTTTACACCTTTGTACGCATCGGTCAATTCCACAATAATGCTACATACATTCTTTTGTATGATTCCCACATAAAAATGCATTGAAATTGGAACGATTAATGTAAAACAAGCTGTTGTATTTTCCGCAATAAAGGTTTTGTATGTAATAATTTTTTATCTGTTCATAATTATCAAAACACCTACGTATGTTTCAAAACAAGTAGCTTTTACGCTTTTTAGACATCTTTTTATATATGATGAAAGAGCCATAGATTATTTATACTTCAAGTTATATCCCGCATTTATCAGGATAGGCAGGGAACCTGGGAACGTTCCTTACCGTTCCTTTATAAATTTGGAAGCATTGCGTGTTGAATGGCGGTACTCAACGCCACAGTTGGCCTAGTTACCAGAGCGAGAAAATGTAAATACAAAATATTTAATTTCCTTGAGTGGGAATCTAACCCACAATCTGTGGCGATTACAGTCGCACGTTTGTACCTCTATGCCTTGGCGTAGCTTCATTATACATTTACAGGCATTATAGTAAAGTCATCATAGCGCAGTGGACCAGTGACTCTGAACGCGATGGTTATGAATTCGATCCCCACTCAGAGTGATGATTATAAAAAATAATCACTATTATTTTTATGGTCTGGTGAGTTCTACCAGTGGATGTCTCGATAATTTGCCAATTATACATAAAAAGTTTGAAATCAAGAAGCTGCGTAGTTATATGGCAAAATATTAAGTTGTATTTGGTTCATTTAGTAGGATTGGACTGAAGATGACAAAAAATTGATAAAGAAGTTATTCTAGTTAGTTACCGCTGTAATAAATTTACATGTAGTGTTTTTTTTATTAAATAGTATACAAATTATGAATTATGTTCCGTTTATACTAAAGTGCATACGTTTATACAGGGAATATTATTATAATAAATAAATAGGCAAAAAGAAGCAAGTATGCTAGAATTTCATTGTAAATAATTTAGTTTGATTATATATTGAACATGAACTTAGAATAGAAGTTTTTAAATAAAACAATAAATACACCAGTTTTTTTATACCTAAAAAAAGACTAACAACTGTTTTAATGAGGTTTAAATAAAATTCTTTTAAATTTGGTTTGACAGATCTCATATAGTTTATGGAAATAAGAGTTGCTAAACAAGTAATAACATCGCATCAACTGTGATGAAAACATACAAAGATAAAAATCTACGCAAAACGCACAAATACTATTAAATTTTAAAAATCAGTTAAATTTACAAAGTTAATCTTTATTTTATAATATTGAGGTAATCAAATTTGGTTTGAGAAAATTTTACCGATACATTATTAATGTTATACGACTTTACAACAAGAAATTTCTTCATTTGGATTAAATTCTTACTAACAACGTCAAAAAAAATGTATGATTACTCCGCTCTTTGGTAAACATTTGTTTTCAAGTACTGTGAACTTTGTAACTGTTAATTCATGGATTGTAATGTGAAAGATTCTAAAATTGCGTTGTCACGTTAACCAAAAATTTAACGTTTATTTGACCTTAAAAAATTAGGCTTATAATTAATTTATATTTGGTCACATACAAATACTAACAAAACACATACTATTAAAATGACTATAAAAATGTACTACCTGATATTATTAGGTATTTCAACAATTATCGAAATGCTATTGACATCACTTATTGATGCTTTTTAATACCACACATATGTACAATTGGTTGAAATAAAAAAAAACTATACAATGTATATAAATAAAAAAATAAAATACAAAATTTTCATGTAAAAATCAAACCACAAGAAGGGCGCGTCCAAAAATTATTCTCGTATTCACTCATTACTCGTGTTTAAACTCTGAATTTCGAATAAAGTTGACTCAATTCGTATTCATAAAGCGGGAACCCAGAAACTAATATAAAACGTAAGCGGGGCTTATTACTTAAAACTTGTGAACATTTCAAACGAATAAATTGCTTTAAGTTTGTATGTTTCAAAACTATTTCAATAGCTCTCGTCGGCTATTTAAGGTGTTTTGAAGATTCTTGGACTCTTATTACCTCCATGATTAATATTTTAGCTGTTTTAACATTGTATACCCAATTTGACGACAAATTTGTATTTATTTAAGTAAATTTACTTTAATTTTATTTAAATTTTGTTTAGTTTCTTGGAGATCAAGGAATTTAGAACTTTTCGTTTATTTATTTATAAAGAAACTGTTAAGTTTGTACGCACAAAAATTTTAGAAACTTTTATTTTAGATTAGAATTTAGAAGTTACATAAATCTGTTATATCTTTATTATTATTGAAAAAACAGCAATTAACTCTTTACAATGTTGTTCTCTAAAAAAGCAAGTCACTCTAGTGTAATACGATGTTTGGGACGTGAGGGCACGTGTCCATCACTGTTAGAGATCTTGACAAACTTGAAGTGTCACTGCGCTTTGACAGATGTCAAATAAAGTGTAGATAAAGTGCGCGGTGCTTGACGGTTCCGGTTACTTTGCGTCGTTGACAGACCATTTCTTATTGGAGAAATATTTGTACTCTATATTTAGTAGGTTTATACAAATAAAAATTTACAGATAGCAGAGACTACAGTGAAATTAAATCCATTTTATCAGTGTAGTACATAAAATCATTAAGTATTTCAAAGGGATAAAGGTTCTACAAATAAATTTTATAACTATTACAACAACAATAGATTGCACTATATCAAGACATAATAAACAAGCAATGAAACCCACTTCCTAAAACAAACGCACAAAGGCACTTTAAATGATAAACTGAAGTATTAGAGTCATTTAAAACACCTACATTCGTGGTCACTCAAAATTTTAGTATTCTTTAAGTATTATTTATTTTTAGATAACGCGGAGGTGTAATGCTAGTTCAGATAAAAATAAGTTTGTTCTTACATTCTCAAACCCCAATAAAAGGTTATTATTAGTTCACCGAAAGACCATCAGTAGGTAAATAAAGATAAAACGTATGGTGTTAAATTCTTTTCCATATTGGTTTAGTGCTATTTAACCCAATGAATAAGCGATAAGAATACCATAATAAGTTCTTTGATTTTCGCGATAAGATAAGATAAGAATACCATTTTTTTTTCAATAATATTAAAATTTTGTCTTTATCAGTAAAAAGAAAGGATGCATAAAAGTATAATTTCTGTCATACATCATGATTACGGGCATGATATTTTTATGTGTGTAATATAGCAACATGCATGCAACATTTAAAAAAAATACTGACTAGACAGGTTATCTATCTGTTTATATTAAACTCAAAGTGTAACACGATATATTATAATTAAATTTTATCATATAAATCTATATGTAAAACAACATGAGTCCCAAAATTTTGAATAATAAATGACTACAACTACTCCAATTCGAGTGTATTTCAAGCAAAAACAAGAAATCATTCAACGTAACAAATGGGACGGGGATATTTAAGCCGACTCTTCACTTCGTATCCGAAACTTGCCACACAAAAAACACGGCTATTCCGAAATCCCTGTAAAATATTCCCACAAATAAACATTAGCTGTCACAGAACATCGTTCCGTTATATTTAGAATCACAGGGGCGTTCAGATCAGATTTTAATGGGCGAAATACATTATTCAGCGATACGAGACGAACGCGTCAAATACTAGATTAAAAATGTAAACTTCTGTAGTCAAGATTGACTGGATATCTTTTAACGTAACGGTCTATTTAATGAACTATTTTTTCTACTTTGTTTTTTGTCTTAACATTATATCTATAAGCTTATTTCTTACTTTTCTTTTAAATTGCCGCATGTTAAATTTCATTTGTAGGCATAATCCTTGTTTTACATTTTCTCGATGCCAGCCCCATTACATCTCGAAAGACCAACAAAGGGAGAAAGTTCTTTTTAATTTTATCTTAATGGTTGCTGAAAATAATGTTTGCTCTTACAAAAATTAAGTCATGCTCCAAAGATATTATGCAAAGGAGAGCACAAAGCCGGGTAAACGAGCAGGCTAATTGTTCGGACAACCGGATGTGACGGACCGGAAAATGGTAAGGAAATACTCGACGGCTAGAGGAAGCCAAATATTTAATCCCTGAATTATTTTGTCAATTTCCGTATAATTGTTTATGGTGTAATAGATATCGTATTCATCAGGTTTCTTGGTTATATGTATGGGCTAAGAAAACACAAAAGCAGATCATTAGCAGCGATGTCAGAGGCCAGTTATTGAATATCCGTTTACCAGGAATATAACTGATTTTAATAATTTTAATAGGCATCAAGATTTATTTAAAATTCTCAACTGTTTTCTAAATTTATGACGAATATATGATTTTAACTTGGTCGTCAGCGTTCAATTTATTAATTAATATTCGTAAATTTATATTTATTTATTTACACATTATCTAGCAATATAGCAAATATATAATTACTTTTTCAAGTTTTACAGAAAACCAACAGCGTAAGATTCATGAAGTTCATCTTTCAGAATATTTTTTGCCACTATAAGATTTTGTAAATCATTCTCTTCGGTACGTGTGTAAATAACATACGTGTATATACCTACTAAGCTTTTCAAAGTTGTCACAATTAAAATTCTGTTAAATCTATTGAAAGTCCTCAAAAATACAAATGATATATTATTGTAGCATAGCATTAGTAAAGCAGGAAAAAGCACCTAACATTTTTGTGTAAAGTGAAGAAATAACAACTAAAAGAATTCGTAAGCCTGCGTACTCAGCTGTAATAAGGTTGAAAAATTCACGAACAAATTCAATCAAACGCTTCAATAATAAAATGAGAGGGACCATCTATCACGTTCGGAAATAGGTCGATCCACACGGAGTTCTTTAAAACGGTCTCTTGAACGAAATGTGGATCGGTTTTAACTACATTACCGTTTGAAATGGAGGTCATGGGAAAATTGGCTTTACGGCTGGTGAAACGAAATTTGACTATCGCTTGAGTTCGCTGAGCGCTTACGGTATCTCATGACCTGCGACCCAAGATAGCAAATGTATAGATTAGGGAAGCACTTCAGTTGAGCGACATCTGTACATCTGATGACTGAGATAAACGCTCGCTTTAAATCGCTGTCTTAAAATGTTCAGGAAGAAGGCAATGCAAGATCTTAATACGTCGTTCTTATGTTCATGTGTACATTTCTTTTTTGTTTAACATAAACATAACTAATGGCTTTTTATTGTGTCTTTTTTTATCTATATAATGTTTACTCACGAGAAAAATATACAACAATTCACTACAATTTAAAATTGGTTCGTCTAAAAACAATCTCAAATTGCAGTGAATTGTTGTATGGCTTACTTGTATCAGCAATCGGTATTTTATTTCTGCAATATAGCGGGTGAGTAGGTGAACACTTAATCTAAGACAAACAGCTTAAATTTCATATATACAGAAAACATTATCTGTTTCGGGACTGAACTGATGTTTTACCAACCTACTGATATTAGTACAAAGAGACGGCAAAAAACCCAAACATCACAAAGTTAGTTACTGTTCAAAACATATCAATAATAGTACAAGAGTATATCTAAACAAACTCCATGCTCAAAACATGTTCGAACATAGGATTATAGTGAACTTATTAGTAAAGGATACCTTTAAGCCTTTTTACCTTTTAGTAGAGCTTCGATAGCGAGGTTTACATATGATATATGACTATTTTGTAATAAAAATAATTCAATATTAGAACCCTATTTTTCACCTTTTTATCTGCAACTGTGTAGAATATAGGTAGAAACGAACGAACGAATATTTTTTTAAAGATTGAATGATTTTTCTGAATATACAGCGTCACAATCCGTTACTCTGTAAAATATAACCTATACATACACAAGCAAAAACTACAGTGCGTTCAAAACCAACTAATATGTTAACTGTGGTATACATTTCAATGATTTTTAATATAACACTGTCAATCTAAAAAAGTGTTGAAAATGTTTCATGTTTGAACAAAGAGTTGCAAGTAATTTATCGCCTAATGCAAACCTAAGTAGATAATTTATGGTCTCCACGAAAAAGGGGTTGAATGACAAGCCCTGGTCAAGAAACAGCAAATAGTTTTTACCTAGTTAGAGTTAAAGTTGCAAATGGTAGTTTTTATTTATCGTCTGTTCATTTCACGCGTATAAAATGTAATAAGCTTTATAAATCTGGGGTGCAAATTTTTTCATATATTGTTAAAGGAGAATAGACTCTAGTTTTCGTGTAAAAAGGTTCTATTTTGTTATTGTGTTATGGCCAAAATTTTTGCAAATGTCGTATGAATAGAAACGATAGAAGCCCCATTTCGGTATAGGGGGTGAAGTTAGCAAACACCGTGTTGTTACCCCATAACATGCAATATTTATTGCAGCTACTGAACTTGGGGATATATTATGAAAATGCAGATGTTGATTCAAAATTTATTCGGTTGTATGAATTATGTGTACTTTTAATATAACTTTCGTTTTCTAATTTACGATAGAAAATAAAAAAATTTAGAGCTTTAAAATATAACTAACTATTTCTTGTCATAAATACATTAAGCATCATAATCTAAATATGTATATGTGGCCGTCGGGGTGCAGCAGCACAGCGTCTGGCTGTAAATATAAAGATTTTGGGCTCGATTCCCACTTGGGAGAATATTATGTATATATATTATTTTTTTCACTCTGGTAATAATATAAAGAGACTTAATACACTTAATACACAATATCTCAAAATTTTGGCGAAAAGTGAAGAACGGAGTTTCTTGACACCAACGACAGAATATGTGGTGAAGCTAAAAAATATACTATCTAAAATACTACTATTCAGAGCGCGGCATTAGCATTTAACGCCTCTTCGTGGGAGCGGAGTATCTAGGGTCCTAAGTTCAATCCTGGGTCGAAAGCTTGTTTTGCTTTCTAAACGAGTCTCTGGGTGATAACAATTGTTTGATATTGGCAACGATGCAAATGTTTGGCCTTTGCACTGATGTGGGACAGTAATTGACTTTATGTCCCTAATAGAGATGGCAATGTGGATAGAAAACATCAGCAAACGTTCGAAATTCCTATTATTCCTATCGTAAGCTTAGTTGAGAAACCATTTAAATATTTAGTAGATAACTAACGTTATTTACATTTTCTCGCGTACTGTAAACAATTCGGCTTATTTAATCGTTTAGCTTTGAACGTTATAATATGGATTATAGAACTTAATTAACCACATAAAAGTCGCTGCGCTGTTGAAAAAGTTATGTAATCTTAACTATTAAAATGCTGATCAAAATCAAGTATTCACTACAGCAGAGGAAGTTCAGACGTACTCCACTAAACACGACTGGTGTAAGTTCTAATTTGTATCCAATTTAATAGTATAGAGCGGCGTTAAGTTCCGCCAAATATTTGTCATTCTTTAAAAACGCGCAGTTATTAAGAGAATGTGTAATATAGGCAAAAAATATAATATTAAAAGGGTCCCTACTTAACCTACTCTTCTGGATCGCAAGTCCCAGGCACTTCAATTAGCTCGTTACCCTGAAACTTGATAGCTTCTGTACTTGCACTGTAATAAATGGAATGATGTTTGAGTATTTTCTCCTGAACAAAATAATAAAATTGTTATATTAAGCACAATAACAACTCAAAGCAAAATTAATTCAAACTTCGCGTGTTAACTTCTACTAGGAAAATCGCATCACAGATATTGATCATAGTTTTTTAGAACAAGTAGTTATTGCCCAAGTTCACGAGTTATGATTGTGATGACGGGGGAGCGAGGGCTGATGTTTCATTCTAAGAAACTTTGCCATTTTCACGCGATAAATAGCAACTTTTATTTCGCTCACTGCCGTTTCTTATTCCGGCGTATCATTAAACTGACGTTATTTTCTTTCGTGATCTGCTTCGACGTTTTAGTATGGTAATATACACATTTGATTTATTATTGAACGCTACTTTTAATATTTATATGTTTGCTTATTTTTTATTTCTTGTTGTTTGTAGGATATCCGTGTTTAACTGCTATATATCATATAATGTAAGCAGGTCGTAATTTAGAATTTTGTTATTTTTATAAAAGAATTAAATTTAAAGCCGTCAAACTGGTGACTGTTGTTTACTATTTTAATTTTTTTATAAAGGTAACTAGACAAAGGGCGGCTTTAAATTCTGCCATTCAACACGCAATGTATCGAGAATTAGACGAAAAGTGAGTAACGGAGTGTCTTAACACTATGTTTACTCTGTCTGCCCTGCTAAATGCAATTGTTTGTAAATCTTTGCTCGTTGAAGTTTAAAATGAGTAAGGGAATATATAAAAACAGTTTTTACGCCTAAATAAAAATTATGTAAAAATAATGCGTTTTCGGATTAATTTATAATTCTTTTATAATTTCCTATCTTTACAGTAAAATAAAATCAAATTTATATAATTATCCTCCAGACAATCTTTAGAATTACTTAAGAAAAAGGCGATTTTAGACCTCACACAAGTGGCACCCAAGTTAAAAATTGTTATCAAAGACAGTAGCAATTAATGAGTCAAAATATAGAGTTTTGTTGAGCGAATGAGTCTGAAACTCGTCCCATTAAAACTTATTACATCCTGTAATAGATCCTCGGGAATCAACTGAGCCGTTGACACAAGCCAGATGTAAGGACCACTCGAGAACTTGCTTAAAGTTCGTAACAAACTGATTTCGGTTTAAGGGCGCTTCTAGGATCGAAAGCTCAAAAAGTAAGTTAAATTATGAAACTTCTGTTCATATTTATCAAGTGCTAAGTATATTATTTTATAGGTACAAGTATTGTTTATTTAAATAGAAAAAAAAGTGTAGGCACAATAAAATAGCCCAGCTTGTTTGGGTTCAATGCTTATTCGAAGGAAGGAATTACTTCCATTTACCCGCTCTGTAATGACAAACTGCGGCGTTGAGTTTTGCTATTCAATACAGCCTATTTTAAAAACATTGTATGTACAATGGTGGAATTTAACATTGCAATTCAACTAAGCAACAACTAACAAATAATTATCGTGGTTATAATAAAAAAAAATCTACTGTTACTATTTAAATAAATATTTGCATAAAATAAAAACTACAGCAATGACTTAAACTGACAAACATCCAAGCCTTTAATTTTAAAGTCATCAGACATGAGCCCGAGTCGTTCCAACAAAATGAGTATTGTGATACGTAATGAGCGCAGCCTGCAGCGGAACCGACCGCAATGTTTCTTGTAAAAGCTCCACTCTCTATACATCTACTTCGTTGAATATAATCATTTCTGGAGCTTTTGTGTGATAAGCTATTGAAGATATGAGACATAATAATGTTATTTTATATAAAAACTGTTGCTTTTATTTGTTTTAATTAACTTTTTCACGTTATGTTGTATTTTTATATCAAATATAATATTTATTCGTTAACGTACTGAAATTCATGTTGTAGATCATTATATCCCATAAACCCATATGTAGATCCTAACAATTTAAGCATTTAAATAAAGGAAACAAATTAAAACGAGAAAAAGCTGAACTTCTACTTCGAACAATCTTTTAGTACACATAGATAAATGAGAAATCCTAATACTTTTTTTGATGATGGTTTACCCAATGTACAAGTCTGTACCAAAATTCAGCTCTGTGTGTGTTTTTTTTGTTATTTTATAGTTATTTTTATAACTAACTTGATCGGACTAAATGCAACTTTGGCGCCATATACCTGATATCAAATGTCACAAAAACTGTATGTAAAACTACTTATTTGTATAAAATGGTATGAATTTTTTTTTCGAGTCTCTCAAACTGCAGTTCGAAGAAAATTAAATTCATTCATTAGATACCTATGCTTTTACGTATCTAAATTTAATATATAGCAAGAAATATTATTACAAATATAAAAGAAAGTATTAGTATCATTCATATAGATATAAACCTCGAAAAAAAGACCTCTATGGAAAAAACGAGGTTTTTTTTAATAAATATTTGACAAGAATAATAAATCCATAAACTATAGACGCATTGAGAGTAACTAAAACAAACGAACGCGATGCCAAAGACCGCAAATGTTGACAGAGCTATACAAACACGCCTTTAGTGGCTTGCCTGCAACCCACTTCGTTTAGTTTTAACTTTTCTGTGTTTTTGCTAAAACAACAATAAATAACATATGAAAAAGTAATATAAGGAGTACATTAGATAGATAAAACGGAGTGCTATTTATTTCTAATCCACATCTCTTTCTAAAAAGGACGGAACATACAATATGGGTGAAGATTAAAGTCAAAATCATGTCAAAATCAAAACTTTAGTTCTTTTTCACCATCCGCCATCTGTATAAAAATAGTGATTTCAATGGCTTCAATTGTTGTTAAACAGAAGAAATTTTATCTTTCTCAGTCAGCTTCTTGGATAAGAACTTACATGTTTCGTAGATATAATACAATATACCTAGATAATGATTATCATATTTATTCGGCTACATTTAATAAGTTGTAATTTAACATTAATATCAACAAATCAATTTAATTTTTGTTAAAAATTCGCCATACAAAAACAAAAATGGCATATTTTTTACTTTCTTCTTTACAGGGCTCGTTAATAATTGACCACCAAACATAATTAACCCCTTAAACTGCCGCTGAATAATACTGAATTTTGTGTAATTGGCAGAGGTGATTGTCGTTGTAATTATCAATTCGGCTTCATTAAATTTTTGTTTCAGTAAAATTAAATTTCTTAAAATTACTTTTGATTGTGTTTTCATATTTAAAGTTTAAATTACGTCAATTTGTATTTAAACGAGCACTTTTGAGTAGTAAATCTTACTTACTTCTAGATTTCTTTTAACAAAGATATTTATTTCTATTACTAGGGCAATTTAATTTTTTTAAATAATTGTCATGTTACTTTTCATTAGCATTATCAATTTTTTTATTGTTATACACTAACATACTATGAAAATTCTTCATAAGCAATCCCGCCGGCTAACAATTTCAACGTACCTAGCTAAACGATATGTGAATTCAAATCTCTTTAAACTTAATGAATGTACATTAAGAATTACTCGAGGATTGGTTGGTTGCCTGATAAGGCGCCTCGTCAGAAGCTTTCAATCACAATTCAATTTTAAATAAGTGAAACGTAGAAGACAAAATGACTTGTCTGAAAATCATAAATTCTAAATACTTTTCGTTAGATTAGATTTATGCAATACACTTATAATTTCTTAAATAAACGTAACTTGACAAGAAACCAATTTTGCGGAAAAGAGCCGGAAAGAAACTCAACAATTAATATTTTATATAAAAGAAAAAACTCACAATATACATCCATAAACATTACACACAGAAGTATTATTTGCAGGAAACTAGTAGTGGCACACAGGCAATAGCGTGGGGCTGTAAACGCGATATTGTTTTTGGGTTTGATTCCCACTCGAAGAAATGAATTAATTTAATGTTTCAATTCCTCGCTCTGATAACAAGTCAAACCGCGGTTAAGTTCCGACAGTTCTGAAAGCGCCTTCAGAATTCAGCGGGAAGTGAGAAACGAAAGAATCTTAATGGGAACAAAGAATCATAATACTAGGTCCTTCCCGCCTACCCTGCTATGTGCGGGATACAGCGTAAAGCTAAAAAAGCATTACACAAAACAACAACAATGAACATTAAACTAGACTAACATAACACAATATGTGCAATCAAAAAGAAAGGTAAATGTAGTATGCAAAATGATAATAAATATTCTTTATACAAAATAATAGAAAGATGTCGTAACATAACATTCAGTGGAACACATCAAAAAATCATTTGTCGGTGCATTGTCGCTAACTTTCAAGATAACTAGCAAAGCGTCTGCTCGAGTCTGTTAAATTTCAAGAGATATTGTTCGTTTTTTATTAGTTTAGGAAACGTTTACGGTATTTTCACTAGATTTTCTCGCCTACTACACTTTAAATAGGAGAAAAAATTAAATTATTCTGCATTACCAAATTTTTTACATTTACTATTTCTATTATAATATTAAATTAAACTCAGTAGAACTTGATTTTTTTGAGTAAGAACAACTCAACCCATTTCAGGTAGTGCTTATGATAAAATAAAGACCTTTAATATCTGCCTTGAAATTCAATTATTTTAATGATCACAAGTCATTTACAGAATATGCAGAAGTCGTAGAGCTAGTTATATTTAAGAATGAAAAAATATATAAATCTTCCAATTTCAGTTCATTTCATGAACAAACGCGAAAGATAACCATATAAGTAGGTACTATGTTAACTTCAAAAAATCACTGAAATTTAAACCTGCTCCTTCTTCCCGTTAGAAGCAGCACTATTACACTAAAACACGCAAGAGATAAACACAGATAAGTGTTCTACGACAAACATAACGCACAAATAGCGTTGGTCTTTATACAATGAGTCATTCAAAATGTTTGCATTAAAATATCAACAACTGACGTTTGGACTTCAGTCTGCATAATATTTGTAGGCCGTCTGAATTTATACCACTACATACATATCTAAACTTATATTTTAAAGCTATAATGTTTATTTGTTTGAATGGGCTAATCTCATAACCTTCTGATGCAAATTAAAAATATTAACACACGATATTGTTAGAGTTACCTATGGCACACTGTTACTACGTGCCATGTGTCATATACGACAAAGTCATCCATTTGACCACGGTCTTGAGACCGTAGGAAAAAGCTGATTCAAAGTGACAATATAAAAAATAACAATGCTATAAATTACAGTATGCAATTATGACAACTGATGTCTTGCAAATTATCCTTTATTTAAACTTCATAGGTAATAAAAAGTGTTACAATATATAATTTAATAAATACTACATAATTACTGACTTTTAACATAGGCACTTTTATACGAGTTGAACTAGTATTCCATATAAAATTTCATGATTGTAATTACATTTAGAACATTAATGTCTGACAATATACTTTTAATATTCTGTTAATCGATCTCACACGAAGGTTGTGAATTCAATTTCCCCTTGGGGGAAAAAATATATTAATTTCTTTGCTCTAGTGACAAGGCAAAGCGCAACGTTGAGTTACGCCATTCAACACGCCATGTCTCGAAAAAGGCAGGAACTTCACTCCCCTTGCAACGCAACGTGAAATTAAAAAAATAACATTACAGCAAATTGTTTATTTTTTGTAATGGGAGTTTTTAGAACTGGAATTTTTAGCTTTACGCAAGCAGGATTGTTGCTGAATTCTGGATGCATCAAAGCCGCACTTTGCCTCGAGAGCGAAAAGACAAAAGTATTAAACATTTCATTTCCTTGAGTGGGAATCGAACTCAAAAACTGCCGCGTTTACAGTCCTACGCTTGTGCCCCTGCGCTGCAACTGGACTCAATATTATTATTTTAAAATGACGACCATATTCCTTTCAATAAACTATATCGAACGAAAGTATTACAAAATTTAATTATACATATATAAATGATATAAGCATTTTGTATCAACATCAAATATAACTTTAATTTCAAAAAGACAGATTTACGATACGATGTTAATAACCGATAATATCCGGTTGTGGATAGGTAATTTTAATAACAGATGCGCTGTCGAATTTATCTCGTTCTTTGCCCGTTGCAGCGAAATATCATAATACTTGAGAAATAAAAGAAGAAATTATGTACAAGCTAAAATTGCTTAAGATTTTAAATGAAATTCTTTAACCGGATTAATCGTGTTAAACAATGTAGATAAATTTAAAATATTTTCAAAAATGGAAAAATAAGTTTATTTTTCCATGGAATGGAGAAAGAGAGAGTTTCAGTTTAGAGAGAGTTTCATTTTAAAAATGTTAATTCGTAAAAATTATAATTTCTTATTATGAAAATTAATACATTTGTAATTTCTTTTTAATTCAGAAAAAAATTAAGAAAAATGATAAGAACAAGGTTTATTTCTCTTAATTTACGACTTATGATAAAATTTAAAAATAAAAATTAAATTCTTTCTTTTTCATAACAATAACCTTTACCGTCTCGTGTCGTCAAATAGGAATAACTTAAAAATGTTGTTTGACACATGAACCATTCAGCCTCAGTATTTATTTATAGCATTCTTCAATGATTGTTGACAATCCAACACATCTTTTTTTTTATTTAAAACAGTAGTTCCTGAGATTCGCACGGTACTTATACTATAATCTCATAGTAAAGAATAACATATATAAATATCTAAATATACCATTCACTGTTCTTTACGTAAGTAATGTTTTTATACGTAAAAAGATATAATTTTTATATTTATTGTAAGCTATTACCATAAATATACCCTACCTATAGTGTGATTAAGGACAGCGCTTAACTCCTTATACATAATTTATATGTGTGAAATGGAATGATATCCGAACACGTTGTTCTCATAAATAACTTACAAGAAAATATATAAATATTCAAAACCCTTCTACATTATCAAATTACATTTTAGGATACTTTATTATTTATATATTTTATATTTGTCCGGACTTAAAAGTCCTTATTTGAAAAGTATAACCTATGTTTTGTTCGATTTTTAGAACCAGCAAACAGAAAGAAAAAATATTTCTCTTTTTATACCTTTACTTTGTAACATATCCATGAATATGGATGGGTACATAGTGGCAGTCTTAACTTTAAGGACCTCACTATTTTTCGTCCCAATTTTTGCGATATTGCCTGTTGAGTGGTAAACCTCTATGCCTGGCTTTGCCTCATTATTAGAATGAGGAAATGAAAATAAATCATTCCCAAAATGGTAATCGAAACCACCACCAACGCTTACCAGTAGGCATCGAATATTTAGTTACAAAAACAAATAACTAACTACCTAAGATTCCAACAAAATCGTAATCAAGCCAAGCGTATCTATTTCCTTGGCCTATCCCTTCGTCTATCACGGCGTTACGAATCATGATTAAATGGTAATTAAAGAAAGGAAACCACACCTCAGAGAAGGCTTAATTGAATTAAAGAGGAACCCTAATGATAGTAGGGAGCAAAAGAGGAGTGGCGGAATTCAACGCTGCGCATTCTCTTGTTACCAGAACGATTTTATCGTTCAAAATAATATATTCCGCCGAGTGGTAATCGAACCCACTACCGTCGCTTTTGCAAACCAAGCGCTTCTATTTCATTAGTCTAACCCTTGGCGTATCAAAGCGTTACGAATCGTGATTAGATGGTAATTAAACAATTAAAACCACACCTCAGGGAGGGCTTAATTGAATTAAAGAGGAACCCTAATGACGGAACCAGATGACGAATTTGTAGCGTAATATCGTATTTTTATAGGGCAATAAAATTTATTTATTTGAATGTCGCGTGCCCAATGAAATATTAGCGGTGTTCGTTTTGAATATGTATTGGTTGGAAAAAAATAAAGGAATTTATTAATATAGGCGACGATTACATTATATCAAAAATTGCTAATCACAACCATCGCTTTTGCACCACGATGGCCTTTAATTTTATAATAAATTTTAGGATGCTTACCTCAAAAGATAAACGAAACCCTAGGATGATTTTGTCCGTCTGTATGATGGGTTGTCCATCTGATGAGACCAATTTTCTCATGTTCGCATAGTAGCGAATCGAGCTGAATTAATTAGAACAGAAAAAAATAAGCTTCTATTCAACACAACCAAAGATAAGTTATTTTATGCATCGTTTTTAATAAACTTTACATGGAATGCGCCAAGAAATCTAAACCTATACCTTCACATCAACCTACAATAATGAAATTTCACAACGAGTAGAAGTTGAAAAATTATAATTTATAGTACAAATTAATTAAGAAGATCATAAGAAACTTATATTTGTAGTTTATTTTATTAAAAAAAATGTGCATACGCTTGCAAACTTAGTCAATCTTTTTTTCATGAAAGCGGTAAGCAAACCTCAGTGTCCTAGTTCGACTCACGCTTGTCCAATTTTTTTTCTACTAAGGCTAGATTAGATTACCATATTAAAGGATCGAAATGTGCAAAAGCTGTACGTGGGCGCGTACTCATATCTTTTAAAATAATAAGTATATTAAAATTAAATGAAATATGTCCAATATTTTATAACGAAATGAAAATTCACATTTATTAAATATAAAGTATTTGTACTGTGTGAATTAAGCGACAAGTGGCGTTCGTCAATTATGTATGAAATATAGATTGGAGGATGGTCACGATGCGCAGTGCATTATATAATTCATTAATTTTAAAATGATATTAACGTTTCATTATATTATACGATTGTTAATATTATATTGTTATAATTTAGGTCTTACTGAATACCAGGATGGAAGTGAACTCAATTTCCACTCAGGGGCCACAGATCTATTAGAAACAAATGGTCCTAAAAATAATAATTTTAAAATAAGCTTTGAACTTGCTTAATTCATTGACTAGGTAAAAGCAAGTATGAGGGGTAATGTAGTGAAGTCTCTCTATAATCTGTTAAAAAATCTTGGGCTGTCTAGAACTATAATTTCAATTCTAGTACATACTTAGAGGTGGTTGTTGGAATCATTTCGTAATTGGTGTTGATAGAGAGAGAGAGGAGCCCAGACAATAAAGTTAAGCAAATGGAGATTTAAAAGGGGTTGCAAGTCCTAGAGCCTACCCTGAGGCCGTCAGTCTATATAATCGCAGCCCTCGGTAAATCCATGAAATCCTAAATAGTTTCATTTTACATTTTTATGTAAGCATAAAATATGTTAAACATTAATTCACATGAAATTAAATATAAGATAATAAAAAACATAATAAGTATAATTAGTCAGTTTTTTTGTTTCATTTTAACTTTTTTCTCACCGTAAATTATTAAATAAATGTATTACTTAAAAAAGCAATAAACTTCAGTCAACTTATTAGTGGTAGCATTCTTTTGTGCAATTAAAGTCTGCTATTCAGATTTTAATCAATTCATAATTTTAATTCATTACAAAACTCAAATATTAAGCACCAAAACTAGTCACTAGATAAATACAATCTATATATAATTGTTTCTTGAAGTAAAGATTACATTTATCTAATACACAATTGAATTTGTTTATTTTATTTCTGGTTATTGGTTTGTTTAGAAAAAAGTTTTCTGTGTTGAATAGTCTTGAAATTAATATTCAAATAGACTTGCAAAAACTTTAGAATCATCAAATGAGCATATACCACTACCGGCCTAGGCAGTTCTGCTGAGAATAGATGGCAACAAACTCAACAGTTTCTCGTTGTCTACAATTTTAATGTTTAATACAATAGTACCTATACTATATGAAATTCTAATGATTTTGATTCCACACATTTTTATTCTTTAAATAAATTTTACCAGTAAAGAGGTTAAGGTTTTGAAATATTATTATGAGTCTTCAATCATTTGTTTTAACCACTTTTAAAATATAAATATTGGCCATGTAAGTTTTAGTCTAATATGTTTTTTTTTCAGTTTCTCACTGTATCCCACATATAACAGGGTAGACAGAGGAAAGCTAGTGTTAAGACATTCCGTGTTGTGTGGCAGAACTCGACGCCGTGCTTTATCTTATCAGAGTGAAGAAATGAAAGTAAATTATAAAAATAAATAATTAATTCCCCTGAGAAGAAACGAATCCATAACCCTCGCGTTCGTACATTCACAAATTTATGCCACTGTGCCTAGTGAGCTGTGCCTGCACATCAAAGTAAGCCTATTATATGTATATATGTATAACAAAATAAATTAAATAAACATTATTTTTAATTAAGTGAATTAAGTATCCGAAAATTTAAAGCATTTAGTCCAAATCTCAATATTTATCCTATTACATATAAAAATATTAGTATATTAAGATGCTGTTAATAAGAAATGTCCAAAAATGGCTTTTATTTTTAAGATAAACTAGAAAACGGCAGAAGCGGAGGCTGTATATGGTGCGGTCACGAACAGGTTGAATGACCGTGAAAAAAGTAAAGTGCCTTGTATTTAATATCGAGATACTGTAAAGACTATTGAAATCATATCATTTTATAACTTTAACTATTAAAAAGAAATGAGTAACAATATATGTACACGTAAAAGTATATATGTACATATATTAGATCTCATGCCGCAACGAAATCAAAATACATTTCTATATTTATCATCATAATCTAATTTAAATATATATACCGATAAACTCCATAACAAAGTTCAAAAAGTCGTAGCTTGATTAAAAGTTTATTATAAACTGAACATGCGCAGCCAAGTTAGGAAGTAAACAAACAAAACTTTTCAAAAGTTCACCACTATTTACGTAAGCTTGATAAGAACGTACCTTTTAGAGCAAACGTAGTTAATCCAAGTGAAAAGTTTTCTTAAAACACAATATCCAAATCGGAATTTTATCACAGCATTCCACAATAAACCTAAGAAAACTTGCTTGTAGCTTCTTTCACACTAAAGTTGTATCACTTTTTGAAAGAATAATAGTATGAATCACTGTTAAACTGCACTTAATATATGTAGAAATATATATAGAACAACTTTTTAGCGAAGTTCACTGTCAATAATAGTATTTAATTAGTTAAAAACTTTTTAAATCGTTGTAAACAATCAGAGCAACAATCGACACGCGACGGCCATCTTCCGCTAACGCGGGCTTTAAGTCCACGCGCGCTAGAGGGAGCTAGCTAGAACAACCGGACAAATTTGGAATACCTAAAAGTAGTATAATGGTGCAAGTGTTATTGTATTTTTAATTTAATAGGTTTATCTATCTTATTAGTTTACTTAGTTTCTAGTTTCTATGTTATCTATAAGTAAAAAAAATGTTTGAAAAAGTCAACGCTTTATTTCCTATTAATAATATAATTTTTACATAATTTTACAAATGTCTAACAATTTTTTTTAACATTTTATTTAAATATATAAGAAGTAGTTACATTTTTAAATACACTTATTAAGCAAGTTTTTTTCCTATATATAACAAAAACTATGCTGAGAAAATTAAGTACTAAGATACAATCGATTCAGCCATTCTAATATGAGACTCGGCAGACGTATAAAAAATGTGAACACAGTTTGATCGCTCGTGTATAGGTAGGTATTCTATTGAAAACATCTCCGTCATGCTATTTTTATATGTAATATTCTTTTGTCCTGCTGCTCTCAAAATAGTTATTTACAGTCTGTGTGTATTGTAGTTTTATGCGACGTGCATGATATAATCGATTTAAAATCTATCATGTTTTTTTACATTTGCATATTTCTTGTTCATTGTTATGTATAACAATTTGTTCTTGAATTCTTGATAGATATTTTTTTTTATAAATAGAGGCTTATCTCTAATTGCTAGAAATCTCCAGAAGACAGTTTAAAGAATAACTAAAAAGGAACTATTTTTCGCAGACGAATTTATATAATTTAAAGAAATGAAAGATTAGTTACTTTTAATAAAAATAAATTTTCTATATAATGCACAATAAGCCTAATATTTTAAAAGAGCAATCCTTTGAACGTCTTCTTGGCTCTCCTCAGTTCAAAATAGTAGATTTGTTTTTGCTTCACACTGTATCAAACTCCTACGAGGGTAGGCAGAGGGAACCGAAGTACTTAGTGTTAAGACACTCCGTTCCATTAAAACTCATGCGTTCCACACCTTCTGCCAAGTTCTCGAGACATTGCATGTTGAGAGGAATATTGTATGGAATGTTTTTGTTTTTTCGTCCTAGATCAGGGTCGGTATCTGAATCAGGGACAATATTTCGAAACATATAGAATGTGAATAGCAGCATTATTTTATCATTGCGGTATAAGATTGAGATAATTTTTATAAGATCGTGGTACAAGTATTAATTTACTAAAAGATTTTTATCTTTTAGTAAATTTATACTATTAAAAAATCGTAATATAAAAAAAATTGAAAGCGTCGTGGCACAACGACACAGCACATTTGTCTGCAAAGTACAAGCGCGGCTGTCAAGGATTCGATTCCCAATCGGTTCTGCAACAAATACCTGCAATATCTCCAAATTGAACGTACCCTATTATATGCGACATTCAGCGTGAAGCATGTTTTTTAATAAGAAAAATTATAAATTCACACTTGCATCTCCATAGTAAGTAATTTGTATAACTGTCGCGTCTACTAGAGTTAAAATCTTAATTCGCTTATACCAGTTTTCTCCATTCGTCCGTACCCAATGGAAACCTATTTTCCCGCGTTCATTTGAGTTTGTTCAACGGATCAAGTGTTAGGAAGTGGCGTGACGTTAATTAGATCTGTTTTAAAATATTTATTTCTTTACCGTTTTTTTTTGGCATACAGATAATTTTTAACAGTTTTAATTTTTAAAGTGTTATTCCACACTCAGGAAATAAAAATTCTTATTTAGAAAACGTATAAAAATTACCGACAATGTTCTGGTCGGTTGCCAGGACGCGCGGGTTCGAGTCCCGCTACGATCAAATTTTTATACGTTTTCCAAATAAGTGTACAGATTATTATCTATCTCAATTGTAGGTAGATAGAACGAAGTGATAATACACAATCTACATGACTTCTGAAAGGGCTCAAGCTTAATATAATCTTTAATAATTATAGTAATAATGGTAAATGAAATATTAAAACGGTTATTTACGCGCTCTGGTAACGAGCCAAAATGTTCAGCCACTCAACATTCATTGCCTTAGAATTCGGAGAAAATGAGGAACGGAGTGTCTTACTATTAGGTTCCTAGGATCACTTGCCTACTCGGCGTGAATTTAAAAAATAAATATATAAAATAATTCTAAATAACCTTGCACCATACGCGTAATCTAATTGAGTATAGTGAAGAGCGGTCAGAGAGGCACAAATGAGATTTATCTGTTGAGTCACCCAGCTTTGTTTACTCCACGGAACAGCACTAAACTGACTTAAGTTCACACGCGGGTGGAAGTTATCGGTAAATAGGTTATATATCGTGCTCGCAGTTAAATATGGGTGCCTGAACTACAAATATACTAAACATATGGAAAGTTGTAGGGAGTTTTATATTGTTGCAAATTTTGCATATTAAAATAGAAAAATCTATAGTGATTTCTTTTTGCGTTTCTTTTAATCACCGGTAATTGCATTGCATTATCGAAACACATACATTATGAATTTAAAATATTTTTTTAAAATAGATTTTCAGATTAATGCATTCATTGGAAAATACTAAGGTAAAAGTTGTAACAACTGAAAGTTTTTCGTCTATATTAAATAGTCCAATTAAGTATAAAGACAAGAATCTATATCTGTCTCTTTCTTTAGTTATTTTTTTTAAATAATATTTTAGTGTCATTTTGAAACCTAGTCATAATACCTGCCTATGGTATTGATGTTTAATGTATAGACTAGTCTTTTGATTTAGCTTCACGCTGTATCCCCCACACAGCAGGGTAGGCAGAGGGAACCTAGTGTCAAGACACTCCGCTTTCCGCCGAATTCGTAAATCAAGCCGATGGCATGCGTAAATTAAGCGCTGTTAAATTACGCATTCCATCACCATCCAAGCTAGGTGTTTATATCATTATCCACAACATATCTAGACAATACTAATATCGAAATATAAATATCAATTTTGCCTAAATTGAATCCACGTACATCGCATTTAGTCAAGCACGACGATATATGGAGCTTTTTTCCAACGAAATTTTTAAAAACAATTCAATCTGCGAAAACATTTAAATAGTTTAATCCATTCAAGCCATTTTTTCGAACATTCAGAACTACTATAGCAAAAGAAACAGAAGCAAATCCGATCGGCGCAGTCTCTGACAGTTTTCATACGCCAAATAAAACTAATAAAAGTGAAAAACAAACGATTGTGAACAATAAAAATGTGAGAGCTGCAAAAATGCAATAACTTGAAACGAATCGGTTTTAAACTGGCGATTGTTAGACCATTGTTTGGTATAGCTTTTAATTAGCGAGCGTTGTGGATATGGCTTTATATCGTATGAATAAAAATGCTTTTGCGCTATTTATTAGGAAATATTTTGTTAGAAATATAACGAAGTCAAGACGTTTTGGGAGTAAATTTGATAATGTAAATGTTGCGGTTAGACCAAATAGAATAAGATATTTTATTTTAGCGAAAATAAGCAGTTACTTAGATAGGGTAAGTGCTTATTTTCTTTGATCTTTACTCAGGGTTATAATACTTTGTCAAATATTAAAGCTGTATTTAAATCTTTTTAGTTTAATGCTTTATCCCTAGCGGGGTACCAGAGAGAACGGAGCGCGAAACGCTATATTTTGAGAACTATTTTACCTGGGAACACCTAGTAAAAAAAAAAGAGTTTTCATCGCTTTTTTAATACGTTAGGACACAGATGTCAAAACTTCTCTACATACATATTTTATATACTTTATTTTCCGTATACTACGTCTCAACTTCGTCGTTATTATTCCTTTACATATAGGTATGTCTTATGTACCGATACTATGGAAACAGAAAAAAAGTAAATTTTACATTGTACCTTTCAAAGTAAGAGAATTGTGAACGACTCCTTTACATATATGTATACTGCATAACGTACCTACAATGAAAAATTTTCTGTTTTTCTGTTTCCGTAAAAAAAACCTTTGCTATGGGTTGCCTACACTTCGTAACCTACCTACATGCCAAATTTAAACTTTTTGAATTCATTAAAAATAGAGTGATTAAAACTAGCGAAAATTAATAAGTAGTCGCGTCAAAAAAATAATCCTAGGGAACCAAAAATAATTGAAAAGGTTCCTAGAAGCAAACACAAAGGTTACATAGCCGGTTAATTTATTCCTAACGCCATGAAGGTAAGGTAAGGTAAATTATAAACTATAAAGAACTTTAATAAGAACTTGTTTTAATGGTATTCCTTTTATAGCGGACAGTTTAATTTCCGAGTTATAGGTATTGCGAATGACGTATTTCAAAAGTTGTGCTTTTAAAACAATGGTAAAGGTTTCTTATATTTAATTTGTGTCATTTATGCTTTTAATATTTTTATAAACAATTTTGTTTACTTTTTTTAGCTTCTTGCTATATGCTGTATGCAAGTAAGCGGGGGAAACCTAGTGTTAAAACATTCTGTTCCAATTTTCTAGGTAATTTCTGTGCTGTGGCAATTTTAAACGTTACGTACGTTAAAAAAATATATTGCATAGTCCACTTCTCAAGAAGGCCATAGCCACTTGCAGTCAGTGTTACCTTGGGTACTTGGAACTGTGTCGTATGTCATACTCAACTATCAGTGAATTCAACGTGGGCGGAGCCACAGGAAAAAACTACCTAGTACAAAATATATCTAAATAAGTTAATATATGCTAAAGCTTCAAGTCAGCTTCCAGCTATATCCCACATACAACAGGGTAGGCAGAACGAACTTATTGTGAAATATAAATAAAATAAAATATTCCATTTCCTCAAGTGGGTATCGAACCCACAACTAGTCACGTTTCCAATTATACACTTGTGCCCCTGCGCCTTAAAAAGCCAAAGCTTCACATATATTAAAATATCGATAATTGAATGCCGAATTCAAAATATACTGAAAATTTAAACAATTTACACACAAAAATAAGTATCTGTTATAATTTATCATATTGCCAGCTTGTCAGCTTTCGACAGGCCTCAGGATTTATATAACAAGTTGATTCATTGTAAAGCTGAAATTTCATTTTGGATTGACAAATGTTTGTCAAATTATATTGAATTTTTTAGCTCTTTCGCTCAGTTTATCTGTTTCGGTTCATTTTAAGAAAATGTGTGCTTATTGAAAACGATCGTTATGTGACTTTTGAAATAAGTATAACTTTTAGATTATATATATAAAATTTTATTTATTATGAATAAATCTTTAATGTATGTACTATGTATATTAGCATTTCTATATAGATATTACCTATGATTTATTGATAATCAGCGAGGCAGCGTGTCAAGCCAAAAAGCTAGAAACGCGCAATATGAATTTTTCAAGGTACTTTTGAGCCTTTCGTAACTCGTAAAAAAATAGTCTACTTGCGTAATGTTTAACGCCTTTGTTAAAATCTCCTGCCTACTCACATGGATAGGAAGGGTTTGAATCGGCTATTGTTTAACATCAGGCACTGAGCCTAATATCAGCCAAAACGTCCGAGCAAAAACTGGCAGTAGGTCACCAAATTGCAAATTTAATTAAGCCTGTACGTAAAAATTTGTTGAATCAATTTTATCCCAAATGAACATAGAACTGGGCACTCATATGGATAGATCTTCTGTTCTTTACTTGGTGAAGTCGAAAACGACGCATTACTTAATATTTAACTTGGCTCCTATTATACCATTATGTTCGTGATGAAATTAATATATTGACGTGTAAGATTGCTTTTTAATATTTAATATTTTAAAAACGATATTGTTATCAAAGTATTTTTTTATATTACGAATATTTGGTTTTATTTTTATAAATTAATGGTCAAATAAATGATTAAATGAATATGTTAGAGAATGAATAAATTATTAGGTTACAGATAGGTATCTAAATAGGTAAACAAGCTAACACAAAACAATGAATAATAAACTATAATATAATGAATGCTAACCTATATAATGAATGATCACATAAATAAGAAAAATATACCATACCAATATATAATTTATATACCAATAAATAAATTAATTATAAAGGACGAATCAACAACTTACGAACTAATAAAATTTAATTACATATCTATTTCATTCAGAGATAATTAAAAAAAACACAATAATAATAGATAATCCATTTATAATACGAGGTGTTACTGAAAATATTTGCAATTCATATTTTATTCAACAGGCCTCTGTCTGGCGGTGCAATTAGGCGAGCGAGTCTCATCTAACCCTTCCCGAAGTGGAATATATTATGAAATTGTAATATTGTATGGTTCAAAGCTGTAATATAATACTAATATATCTTTAATAGCTATTGCAATCTGCTACTTTGCTGTATAGGCAGGATAGCCAAATTATTCTCTAGTCATTTTGTTTATCAAAATTTAAAATATTTTTTTGTTAGCTTCACACTATATCCCATACAAAGCAGGCAGTGAACCTAGGGTTAAGACACTCTGTTCCTGTTAACTTTCATGTTTTCTTTCACTGGCTCAACGCCATCTTAATTTTTTTTTATTCTTACAAAACCAGCGAATGTTCCTGCTATGAACCAAAGTATTTAATTTTAGGTATAACACCTAACAGATACATATTTTCCAGCTATTTTAACTTTATATATTTTAAAATCATAAGCCATTAACCATTTCTATGATATAAATTTTAAATCATAAATTAATTAACGTTTTCCATATATAAAACGTATTTAATTCATATTGTCTGTCCGTCAGTCTGGCGCAGCAATTAACTCGCTCGCGACAATCGAGTTAGGAGTTTTGACGTGAAGAGTTCGTACACAACATTGCACTCAGACGATTAAGCATACCGTTTATAGTAAAATTATATATGGGTTTATTATTGTAGAAATCCATTTATATTTAACTCTATTAAATCTGTCGATTTAAAGATATATTGACAAAATAGGGATGAACGCAATACGTTTCTAGGGCTAAATACTTTAAAAGGAAAATATATATAAGATCATTGTGTTGTCCGTCTGTCCATCTGCAAAGTAAATGCAATCAAAGAACACGAGAATTTATGCATAATACTTGCTGCAGTCTGTATGAAATTCGACGCTTAGTTCTATAGGATGCAATCTATAGGGCACCGTAAACCTAAGGTTATGAAATTTGGCATGAACTGAAAATTTACAATGCAAATAAAGTAAAAACATTAAATTTTATGGATATTTCAAAGAAAACCATAATTACAATATTATAATTGTAGTTTATTTTATATAAAATAAGTGCAAACGCCCGCAAACTTAAGTTTGTCAACTTTATATGTCGCATAATAAATATTCTATACATAATTATAATAATATACCTTATACCTTATATAGGATATATTCCTACATTTATGAAATTTTGGAAAAAAGTGCGAAGTTGCAGTGCAAATAAGGAAAGAAACTGGAAAATAGAAATGTATATTACAGATAAAAACTACTACAAGTTTACAATCGTAATAAATTTTATACAAAATGAGTGCATGAGCATATTCAAATTTAAACTTATCAACTTTTACAAGTTAGAATAATATTATTGTCTATTTGTCCATTTTATCGCCGTTAACCTCCTAAAATTAGTACGGAACCCTCAATAGGACAGTAGGACTCGCACTTGAACGATTTTTTATTGTTGAATTTTGTTATATTTTGATTGAAAATGAAATAGCTTATATTATACGATGTTTTTGCTAGTTATAAGATCAAATTTTGTATATATTATTTTATAACTATGTACTTTTCAACGTTCTTTATAGTGAGATAGTCTGGGATATGGTTGGTAAGATAATAAGAGGTGGGAGTCAGTGTGTTTTAAGTAGTATGTATTTACAAAATACCTATTTACTGATTTGTTAATTTATAATATAGATTTTTCTAAAAATAAGAGCTCAATATGTGACAATTAACTTACTAGATATGATCTCAAAAGTTGTTTTAAAGAAATATTTATAAATGCTCGTCTAATATATTTGTCTTACCTCAGATTAAATTCACATTCACCAATATATTTCAATTTGTGTATATAGTATGTTCTGAAATTATCAGAACCATTACAGTACAAAAAGCAAATGTAAAACGCTACACTTGCCTTCTATAGATATTGGAAATGTTTCCCATATTGAAAGCTAGTGTGGATTTTTTGGCAGTATTCACTTAAAAGTTAAAATTCGTGAACAGAATAGGTTTTCAACCAATTTCCGGTGTACGGTGTATCAATTATTCATGTCTTTCCATACCTATACAATACAATGTAGGTGCATTTCTACATAATTTAGAATTGTAAAATATTGTTATATGTTATATAAAGTTAAAGTAACGAAGTAATGTTATAACATATTTAAATAACATGCTATAAGCCTGAGGCCAGTCGTAGCAAAAGTGTGCTACTGTAAACGAGACAGATTGTGGGTTCGATTCCCACTCGAGGAAATGTCACATGAATTCAAAAATGAACCGAACCGAAAATGAACAATGGAAGCTGCCTCCTCTGCTATATGTGAAATACAGTGTTAATCTAAAAAATATAGAAAATTGCAGAAAATCAAACTTCATTAAAAGCTTGCAATAAATTGAAACGAACATATAAGCAATTAGCAAGATAATACACAAATCTCCTGAATAATCCTTTGAGTCACAAAGCTTTTAATTCGTTCCTATGTAAAACAGTAGCAATTCAATTTCAATAATAACAAAAGTCTTGTACACTTTTGGCCAAAAATAAATATACAGTAACTTATGTTAATAACTG
>DWAO01000081.1:0-36911 GCA_018230605.1 Heliconius congener | reverse complement strand
CTCAACGTCGCGCTTAGCCTCGACACCAGAGCTAAGAAATGGAAATATAAATTTACGGAAATGTTTCATCTCCTCGAGTGGGGATCGAACATTAGTCGTTTTTCAGTTACATTTCGTGCCGCTGCGACTGGTCACGACATATATATAGGGTTCATATTTGGTGGGCGTACTTAACCTAGTACAAGAAATCCCAGTATATTAATCTTCGAAGTCCCCGCTTCGGCTCCCCTACCAAAATATGTGTATAAAATCTAAATTATAAGACACTCACCCATTGTAAGCGGTGACGTAGAGTTGATATCTCGACCCACAGAACAGATTTTCGAGAGTGTATGTATCGGTGTTGCTTGGAATCTAAAAATATCATAATATCTAAAAATACAAACGTAAATACAATTGTTCATCAATATAGAATTTAATTGCATATTTTCTATATAATTTAAAAATCTATTTAAGTTATCTTTTATAAGTTAAATTTATTTAAACAAAATAAAATAGATAAGCTCGATCTCAAATAGTGAGATTGAGTGACGCTTGTGTGCGCTAATATCACACAATATATTTTATATATTTTTGAAGTAAGGGTAGAAAAATATTAGTAGAAGTATGTGTAGTAGAATTCTTATAAAAATTATACGTGCGGGATTCGAACCTACGACTCTCGTGAACCGTCTAAGCGCTCTAACCACTAAGCTATACGTTCTAATCAAGTTACATATATTTTGTTAAACGAGTGCTATTTATATCGCTAGCTAGCGAGACGCTAGGGAGGATTATAATATTATTATGTTACTGCTCTGCTTGTTTTGTTTTGGACCAAGTGATAAGTCGCAAGCACACCTTAACGCACAACTCTTCCTTATAAGTGGACAATGGAGGTTAGGTTATATATCGTCAAATGATTTTAATTTACCTGAACAGTTTCCCAGTCTCCAAATTCCTGTTTGTAATGTATGGTGTAGCCGGCGGCGGGCGACTGCTCCGCGTCGACAGAGGGCTTCAGGCGGAGAGTGAGCGAGGACACGGAGGATGACGCGATGTTCAGTTGAGGGGGGAATGGAGGTGCTATAACGAATATTATAATTATATATAATGATAATAAATACTATTAATTAATTTGGAGGCCAGATATAGAGGCCAGCCATGCACAAGTATATGACTGACTGTAAACGCGACAAGTTGTGGGTTCAATCTCCACTCGAGGAAATGAAACAGAGTAGAGTAGGTTTTCTCTAACCATACAGCCATGCGGCAAAAAGGATGAAGGTAAAATACGTAATAACAAAATAAGACCCAATCAAGAATTAGTTAGTGGCAACAATAGATTGAAGTATACTTAATTTAAATTAATAATGTGGTTGTAGGTATATAGCTATAGGCAATGAAAATACATTATTAAGGGATAAAAATGTATTACCTACCAAAAGGTAAGAACCACGAGTCTGTAGTGTAAAAAAATAAATAAACAAAAAATCTCACCCAACACAGAAAGTGTATGAGTAACGGTATCAGTTCCAAACTGGTTGTCAACATGGCAGGAGTATTCGCCGGCGTCTTCTCTTGCTACACCCGCGATCTGGAGGGAGCCTTCGGGCAGCTGACGTACGCGTTCCGACGCCTCTAGAGGCTGGCTTTTTACCTAAAGAAATTATAATATTGATTTAAAATCTTACGGGATACGGCCAAAGGCGATTGCCCATAACCCTTACCGTAGGTAAGCTATTATCCAAAATAATGTTTTTTTATGTGCTCACTATCGGTTTTTAAGGCATATTTTTAACCGTATTAAAAAGAGACAATAAGTTATGAACAATTTACAAATTGCAAAAATAGCGTTACGTATACAATTGATACTTACTTATAAATTGACTTGCTTCACGCTGCATCCTTAGCGGGGTAGTAAGAGAGAACAGAGAGCCTAATGCTATGGTCTCTACATACCTTTTTCGCCTCGTCCACGGTCATCAACCTCAGTCCTCATGCTTTTTACGTAACCTTCCTTCCTCCAGTATCTATGATACTGTGTTTTCGAAGGTCTACCGAGGTCTCCCCACCTCTCTTACCGAGCAACCTCGAGAAACACTCTTTCATACTTCTCATCTCTCTCATACCTTTATCCTTACTTGTAGCTTTATAATCGTGCTATGATTTCATTCTATAATCTAGTCACAAATTCACAATGATCGAAATATCTCCTTTTAACTATCCTTTAAGTCAATGATTATTATGTTATATTAAAAATTAAATAGTCAAAATTTTAGTTATTAAACTGTGTACTTACTTTATCTAATTATTAAACAAAAACTTTGTGTATTTTCAGTAACTCAAAATAGCATAGCGAAACATTGTCATCAACACCCAACGGATTTGATTTCCACTCGGAGCAATGAAATATTTAATATTTTAATTTCCAGAACAACTGGTAGCAAGGCAAAGCCAATTCATGTCTTAAGAATTGGAAAGTGGGAATGGATGTGTTTAAAATAAGTGTCATAACACTAGAAGCTAAACAAACAAATCTTAAGAGATTGGGGTCGTATCAGCCTCTGCCTTTAGTTAAAAGTAAAAAAAAATAAGAAATACAGGCGGGATGATATACCTTCCAAATGATATTAGGTGGGGGAACTCCAACGGCGAGACAGGGCAATTTCACATCTTCTTTGTAGGTGGCAGTGAATGATTCATCAAAGGAAGCAATTTTTGCGGGCACTGTAAATATATTTAAATTTTATAATTATATAATTTATTAGACATTTCAAAGTATAATATAGGGTATGTCCTATCTAGTATTTGCATAAATAATGCAATAAATAATTATAATAAGATATTTAAATTATGTAAATTTTTCAGTTACTATATTATTATTATTTAATTATTTTCACTAGTTTTATAATTTATATTATATTAATTGATATGATTATTACTATTCTCGTTTTGTGTTAAAGTGAAAATAAAACTATTCTGCATAGATAATTAAAATTACCTTTATCACTTGGGCTACAGGAGGCGGTAGCTGAGGGTTGTCCTTCTCCGATGATAGTGGACGCAGTCACCCAGAAGTCATAACGGCCGGCTTTCAGGTCTGTAGCGGAGTAGCTTGTTTGAGAAGCGGGTACCTAAAACCGCCACTTATTGTAATAAAATTAATCATAAAAAAATATATAAATACGAATACAGTAAATACGCTTAAAATAATCATAATTTTTAGCATCACAGTTTTGTCTTAGCACTCAGGACAGTGTTTGTCATTTCATTAAAAAATATATAAAATAGACTAACACATTAATATTTACATACTGCCTGCCTATCTAAAATATCACCGTCCTTTGAAAGCACCCCTTTTATTTTATAGGTTTGCAAGCAACCTCGCCAGAAAAGCTTCATGTTTTCCTTGAAGTTCTTTGTTTACCTTTCATCTTTTTCAATCTCTGATCTTTCACGCTTCAACTATATCAGTACTCTCGTTTGGTACTTTTGTAGCTTATACTCTTTCTTTTTTATTTCTTTAATACAATAATGTAAGAACTTATATTATTTAATGTAGAAGTTGGACTGTGCGCCTTACCTTATTCGGGTGAGGTTCAGCATTTTGGGCTTGCGTGTATACGTTGTAGTGAGTAACGACACCGTTAGGCTGCGCTGGTGGTCTCCATGATACAAGAATCGAATCTGCTCCCATAACTAGGGCTTTTACTGCACGAGGGGCTTCAGGTACTGTTAAACAAGAAAATAACCAATTTATTTCAAGTTTTACTTTATAATAATTATAAAATTAAATTAATAAAAAAAATATATGGTGAGTAAAAAAACAATAAATTTCTCTGTAAAAAAATTACAGTAAATTAAATAGACAAAATATTCTCAATATCCTAATGGATGCGTTCAAAGTAAATAACATGTCAGTAATACTTTTATGCACATTATACTTTTTGCTGCCCGCGACAGTTTGTGGGTTCGATTCCCGATTCGATTCGAGTAAATAAAATATTTAATATTTTACCGATTCCCGAGAGTCCATTTAGCGAGAAATTAAAAATATTAATAATTACCATCTTGTTCAGTCTGGCAGTGGATAGGTGCAGATCGGACGCCATCGCCTCCGTTGGTAGTCGCAAGAACTTCCATTGAATAGTTCGTGAATTTCTTAAGTCCGTGGAGAATAGTTTCGCTGCTGGCAGTGATTTTAGTGTCCTTGGTCTTTTCATCTGAAATATATATCGAATTTCTTTTTTGTATTTATTATATTCTGTTTATTATAATACCTTTCTATCTAACATTATAAATATTTTTGGTAGCATATTTAAATACTAGTAAAATAAAAAAAATACATAATTTTACTTTACACATTGTATAATAATGTTATTATACATCATTCTGTTTACCCATAATAAGTTAATAAATTTATGAATCCATCCATAATAAGTTAATAAATTTATGTATTATATTATGGTTTTTATATTGTGATAGCTTTTCATATGAATAACTTTTACTATATAAAAAACAACTTATATGAGGATAGTATGAGCTCTCTGATTCCTGATGTGGGTAATGATCCAATTGATCTCCTTTTAAGCAAAGCGTGACTCACCATACCATGTTTCACTGGGGCCATATACTACTTTGTATGCCTTAATCAGTCCATTAGCAGCCGCAAGAGGTGGTGAAACCCATGAAACACGAATAGTTTGCGCGGTAAGAGTGGTACAGAGCACGTCTTGAGGGGGAGCTGAAGGGGCTCCTTCTGCGGTATAGGCACGTACTTCGGAAGATATCGGACCGGAACCCATTTTGTTGAAAGCCTGTACTACGATCGTGTATTGGGTGTATGTCCTGAAAAGATACCATTTTGTTGGATCACAAATACTAAGAAAGGAGTTGTGATGAGTTAATGTTAATTATTGTTATACTTATTGTATGACTTACTTCAGGTTAAAAATGTCAAGATGGTGTTCCTTTCCGGATTCCTTTGAGATGTCAACAGTTTCAAATACGAAAGATTTATTGCTTGACGCCAATTTATATCCAACATAGTATCTGTAATCAATAGATACGTAAATGTTCTATATTCCAGATTACTAAAATAAAATTTTGAAATGTCGGAAAAGTGAGTTTATATAGTTAATATAATTTACCCCTGAAGTTCGCCATTCCAGTCATGAGGTTGAGGTGGTTTCCATGTGACACGAAGGGTGTGTTTATCGACAGCATCAACTTTAACGTCTTGTGGCATTCCAGTGGGCGCTTCTTCGGCGGTAATTATTGTGACAGTTTCAGATGGCTCGGAGGTTCCTAGTTCATTTTCAGCAACAATCCTGATATGGTAAGCGGTAGCCGGTTTCAAGCTAAATACTCCAGCTTCAGTCGTGTCACCTGGTACGAGAACTCTGGAAACACAAAAATAAAAATGATGGAAAAGAATATTTTTTCTTGAACGTACAATGATAATTCATGTTACACAATTACCTGTCAATATCCTTTTCCCAATTGCCCTTGGCACGCTTGTATTCAATAAGGAACTTCTTGATTGGTGAATTTCCATCATAAGGGGCGGCCCAAGAAAGTTGAACGGTCCTTCCAGATTTGTCTAGTACTTTCAATCCGTAAGGAGCTTCGGGCACCTCTAAAAGTAAAACGGTTGTATTCATTGAAAGTGTTAGATTATTTTTGAGACATTAATTAATAGTAAAATATAAATAAATAATGCAAAAATTTACCTTGAATAATCATATTAATGCTAGTATCATCAGACCCAAAGGCGTTGGTAGCGACGCAGGTGAAGAGCGCGCTGTCAGATCGTTCGGTACGTCGGATGCTAAGGTCGGACACAACTCCTCCGGGCAAAATCTCCTCGCGAATAGTGTATCGTGGATCAGATTTGGGTTCAAGGCGTTTGTTGTTCATATTCCAGATGATTCCGATTGGCTGCAATGTGAAATAATATTTTTTGAGTAACAAGTATAAATAAATAAAAAAAAGTAATAAATTTATAATTATAACAAATAAAAATAAATTGCATAATCACCTTTTCACCTTTTGCTTGACATTGTAAAACAGCTGGTTCGCTTCGGCGGGCAGTTTGGTTTCGCATTTTAATTTCGAATTGTGGTGGGGCTAAAATAATGAAAAGGTAAGTAAAGTAAAGAAGTAAAGGTATATACTAAGTAATATAACTATGTTTACATATAAAAAACAAGTGCGAGTCAGGCTCGCCTACCGAGGGTTCCGTTTTATAATTGAAGGTCTCGAGCTTTTTCTGAAATTTTAGCCTAGCTTAGCCAGAGCCCTTTCATCTGGTAGTATTACCTGCAGATGCTAGCTGTCAAATTCCACAACCGGTCAACCGCGAACTGAAGTACCATATTATTTTGATTCCCTTTATAGTGTCAAAATACGCGTTTTTTGCAGTATAAACGGCCATATTTAAAGTAAATGTAGAAATACGTTTTTTTTCAGGAAATAATAGTATCATAGATCTGAGTATATGGTTTGAATTTCAAATCGATATCTCCAAGCGTTACTGAGATAAAGGCTCTTGACAGACAGACAAACGAACAACAAAGTGATCTTAATAAAGTAAAATAAATAAGAATTCCTTTCTTCCTTTAAAGCTACGGAACGCCAAAATTAAAAAAGGCGGACACAGGAAAGTTTGAGAGATTCTTAACACTAGGATCTTTCTGTCTATACTATTATGTACTGTATAAAAAGGCGTTGCAATATTTAATATTTTAAAAACTCACCCTGTACACTAATAAGAATAACAGCAGATAATCCTGACCCAATTCCATTTACAGCTTCGCATAGATAGTAGCCTTCGTTCGTCTTTTGAATATTCGCAATAGTCAATGTTCCATCCTCAACTTTTACATTAGGGTTATTTGGCTTAAGATCTTTGTAATCACCGGGTGTATCCCCTAAAAATATAAAATAAGCAATGTTCTTAAAAAAATGATTGTTTAAGACTTTATAAATCTAAAATTATCAATCGTAATAAGAAAAACATTATTTAAACGATAATTTTTAAAGCTCTTTTATTACTGAGTCATTTACAAATAATGATAGCACAATCAACATACTAGCTGGAGAAAGCTTAAATTTTGGAACTATAGTTTCCCTGTGTGGGAAATTAAAAATCCAAAAGTTCCAAAATTAACAGAAGATTTCTTGATAATTTTAAAGGAACGATTTAAAATTGTATATTCTACACAATAGAAGTTGTCGATAACGGGTTATATATTAAAATGTCATACTATAAATGTAAGAGTAACATTTTAAAAAAACAAAATTAATTCCATATAATTTGTCAACTCACCTTCAGCCCTCTTCCATGTGACCTGAGGCTTAGGGAATCCATCGGCTTTACATTCAACTTTAGCATCAGATCCTTGGGCAAATGCCTTATCAGTTGGTTCCAAAATCCAACGAGGAGGAACTAAAATATAACCGCTTCATAAGAATAATTTATATTTTTTCGTTACTTTCACAAAGCATGCTTTAACTATATAGGAAAATGTTTCTATTTTATTACTGAAAAAATCCTCTGTTCAATTGTTTTTGCAATATACTGTAATTTCGATAATATATTAATCTGTTTAGTAGATTTTGACATGGTCTAATTATTGTAAGTACATGGTCTAATTATCTAAGTGTTTCAAAAACTGGAAAATACTTTTATTATTTTTCATATTATTAATTGTTTTATATAACAAAAAGTCTTTTTTTAGATAAAATATATCATTGTATCTTTTAATTTAATATATTTCAAGATAATTTCGAAAAAAGTAAATATGAGTTTTAAACAACACTTATCATCTAAATAGAGTTTCTATAACATTAAATGTTCATCAATAATTTTATGATAAATTAAAATATATACATATTATAGCCAAAATGATTGAGTAGCTTTATTGCTGATAATGACCGACGATTTATTCCGTCAACAGTTTCAACCAGTCGGATAAATATATATTTTTTCATTTTACTGAGACTGAGCCTGAGTATAATAATTTTTTTTTATAGCAATTAGACTTAACTTATCTTTCCTTGATTTAGTACTTTATCTGCTTCAAGGTATATAATAATAACAATAATAAAATTTTGTTTACATCTAGTACTATAAAATAATCATTTAGTGATAGTTCCAAATAATCAATTTAAAATTTTAAAAAATTACTATGTAATTACTGTTTTTTGGCTGTAACATATATTAATAACGAACGTATATGAATACTAAAATTAATGTTATAGAAGCTATTTCACAGAACATTAATAATATGCGCAAATTAACCCCAATTAAGCGAGTAACTAAATACTAACAAACAAATAAATAAAAAAATATTGTTAAAACCAAAACCTAAAAAGCTGTTAAATAACGAATACAATGAATAATGTTCCATCACTCATTTTCATTCACACACATATTATAAACGATAATTATTTTAATTAATATAATAATCTTTTATACAAACTTTAAATATAATAACAGAATGATAGAACACTACTTAAGCAAGCAATGACAGTACAAACAACCAAATACAACAAGGCAAATTAAAGTAAATAAATAATGGGTAGGATTTACAGGATATGGTAGGGTACAGGACATAGCAATATGCATGGTGGGATTGGAAGAAGAAATGGTTTAGTCGATGATAGCCGCAGCCGGTTCCTATTAACGATCATGTCCTAAGCTAATATTTTCCTATGTCGCACGAATTGATTATTATTTAATTAGGATTTTATATAAACGGCTGATTAATCTAGTTGATACTTTGACGACAACTATATACGAATAAGCATTTAATATGCTATGCAAAGCTATTCCGTGCTAGGAGTGAGGGTTTGATGGTTTATACAAATATATACCGTGTACTTCTAATGAGGCAGAATAGTTGGAAGATCCAGCGGCATTGCGCGCAACGCATACGTATTTGCCGCTGTGTGACCACCCTGCTGGGTCGATGAGGAGAAGCGATGCTCTTTGTGCTATTTTGGTGGCCATGACACCCACCATTTCTTTTAATGGACGTTCTTTGAAGTACCATTGAATGTCTAGCGGAAGATCGCCTTCAGAAATTAAACAAGTGACCTGACTTGCCTGCCCCGCATAAAGAGGAGATTCAAATGCAAATGGAACTATGCGAGGCAATACTGAAAACAACCATAGACGGTCGGATTAAGTCAATTTTCACAAGCAATGTTAGTAATTTGAGATATTATTAAAGAGTGTCTGAGAGTGGTTGATTGGATAGTAATTTATCGGTGCTGAAAGTGATGTTAGTCCCCTTTATTATTGTATAATTTTGAAAAAATAAGGTTAAACATGCCATTTACGACTAATGTAGCTGCATGTTCGGCGCGACCAGCTGCGTTTTGTACAATACACGTATAGTTGCCCTGGTGGTTTGCGCTCACGGAGTTGATAGTCAGGACAGAGGCTCTGGGCCCTAACGGAGTGGTCATAATGTCTCGATGTAAACTTGAATCAACAGTTTCGCTGCTAAATGTCCAGGAAATTTCAAGAGGCAGATCTCCTTTTGTTGCGACGCAATTTACTACAACAGCATCTCCAGGATTGGAAGGCACCTCTCCGAAATTGAATGGTACTATCAGGGGCGGAACTGGGACAGTAAATACCTTATATTGAAGCGTTAGATACACAATTTTATATAAGAAAAAGAGAGGTGATATATTTTTTATTATAATGTACTGCACCCTTTACAATTAATTCCGTGGTGTGAGACACGACGCCTCCTGTATTACTCGCTGTACAGTTATATATGCCTGCATGTTTAGCCTCCACAGACTCAATAGTAAGAACACTACTTCTCCGATCGATGCTACTGACACGAGCTCCAGGAATTTTAGTTGCCGACTGATTGTTTATTGTCCATTCTATTTTTACTGGTTGATCACCGTGAGTTATAATGCATTGTAGAGCAAAGTAGTCGCCTAAGAAAGCCGGTTCCGGACCGGAAGTGAATGGTGCAATTTTAGGAGGAACTGAAACAAACTTTATCTAAATCACTAATTATAAGAATCTACGACTAAACGTTACGACTAACCGTAGACGACTAAATCTGCAGAGTGTGTAGTACGTCCGGCACGGTTTTCCCCGACGCACATGTATGAACCAGCATGTTTTGCGTCAACAGACTCGATAATAAGTAAGCTACTACGTTTAGAATTTGTCATCGAATATTCATTATTTCTTAGAGATATTAATTGGCCATTAAACGTCCAAGTTATCGTAAGAGGGAGATCACCAAAATTAACTGTGCACGCCGCTTGTAAATATTCTCCGACGTTTGCAGGTTTTTCACCAAATGAAAACGGTAGTATGTTTGGGGGTACTGGAAGAATATCATTATTTACTGTACAAATCCAATAATATAAATTTAAAAATAAACATAAAATAAGTAAATAATAATATAAAAATATTATTTGGAACAGTTCTATAAGGGACATATTTAAGCACCATTTATGATTAATACCGCGGTGTGCGAATGTATTCCCGCTTCATTTTCTGCGACACAGGTGTAGTTGCCAGCATGATTGTGCATAACAGAACCGATACTAAGAATAGCGCTTCGTTCTCCAATATTAAATACTGTTACCCCCGATCTTGGTTTTATAGGTTCATCCTCAAATAGCCATCGAAGTTGGAGCGGATGGTCACCTTCGATAACTGAACAAGCTGCGGTAACGACTTGTCCAGAATTCATTGCCACCTCTCCAAATGTAAATGGTTGGACCACGGGAGGAACTAAACAATAAGCAAGCAACATCTGATTATTAAATTATTGATTTAATACCGATTACGTTAAGAGTGGCTGTATGGTTAACAGTTCCCGCTCTGTTGGTGGCTGTACAAGTGTAGTTGCCGCTGTTCATCCCAGAGGCTGATGGTATATCCAGCACTGAGACCCGTTCGCTTAAGGTAGTCATTTTAACACCCATTCTACGTGTTACAATTTGACCTTGAAAACTCCATGTAATGTTCATAGGAATATCGCCTTTTGGAACATGGCAATCCAAGTGAACGGATTCTCCCGCAAACACGGCCTCGTCCAATTCGAAGGGTTTAATGTGAGGGACGACTGAGCAAATAAAATAATATATAATATATTAGTTATATAGATAGAGAGCATGCTGGGACTTTTGGACATTTGAACTAAAAATACCATTAACATGTAGAGGTGTTGAATATCTATGTTCGCCAGCTTTATTTTTTGCAATACATGTATAGTTGCCACTATGTGCACCAGTTATTGAAGCAATAGTTAAAAAGGAAGTTTGATCTGCTATCTTCAATGTCTTGATTCCCGTAACTGTTGAAAGATCTTGACCCTCAAAAGTCCAGGAAATGAAAATTGGCCGATCTCCTTTGCTAACATGGCATGTCATTTGGACAGATTCTCCATAATAGACGGACTCCTCAATTTCGAATGGCATAATATGGGGTGGAACTAACAAAAATAACAAAAAGAGAACGCTAATATTAAACCTAAACGTGCATGATTTTTCTATGACGTTCAGAATTCTAAAGGAAAGAAAAGGGCGATATCTAATACCATGAATGTTGACAAGAGCTGAGTGATGGGTGCGCCCAGCTCTATTACTGGCTGTGCATGTGTAGTTGCCGCTGTGTTGACCCATTGCTGTAGGTATGCTAAGAACTGACGCCTTTTCCCCTAATTTTGTTGTAGTTACGCCCATATTGTTATGATAAGGTATCTCAAGTCCCTGAAAACTCCAGGTGATCTGAAGCGGTCGGTCGCCTTTTGATACATGGCAAGTAAGATGGACCGATTCACCAGCAAATATGGACTCTTCAATTTCAAACGGGATAATATATGGAACCACTTGTAATTAAAAATAAAATTATTAAACTACTTGGATATTCAAACAATAGAAATAATTATAAGTAGCAAGCGATATGCAATAATGATATAAGTTACGTTTAATTGTGTACCAGTTATTTTAAGTATAGTAGAGTAGAAAGCTACACCAGCGCGATTTTTTGCAATACATGTATAGTTTCCACTGTGAGTACCGGTTACAGATGGAAGCATTAAAACGGATGATCGTTCTCCAACCTTAGTAAAAGTTCCTAATTCGCGAGACAGTGTTTGTCCATTAAATTTCCAATATACTTCTAAAGGTATATCTCCTTTTGATATGTGGCACATCATTTGTACTGATTCTCCCGAAAATAAGGCTTGATCAACGTCAAACGGCAATATATTTGGTACGACTATAAATATCAAATAAAAGTTAAATGTGAAAAATAAAGGTATGATTAACATAAAAAAAAAAAATAAGCTCACGTTTTTTAGTACAGATATAAAAATAGAATTCATGCTTTTTCTATTAAAATATCCTTAAGAAGTGACGAACATAATATGAATGATAATGTGAAAAATTAAACTGACCATGAACGTTAAGGACAGTGGTATGATTAGTAGAACCAGCGTTGTTGGTGGCTACGCAGGTATAGTTGCCGCTATGGCCAGCACTAGCCGCGGCAATAGATAAAAACGAGGTACGCGACGTCATTTTAGTAGTCATAATGCCTAGATGTGATGATGTATTTTCAAACCCATGAAAATGCCATTTGATGTCTAGAGGCAAGTCTCCCTTTGAAACGTGACAGTTAAGCTGAACTGTTTCACCAGCAAATACTGATTCATCCGCTTCAAATGGTACGATGTATGGTAATACTGTTAATCCATAAAGCTAATATTATTATCTTATATGCAAGCGTGCAGCGTGCGGCAGAGCAAGCGCTGTATATGGAAAATACGAGATACCGTGGACATTAACTGTAGTTGAATGTAGAGCTAGTCCAGCTTGGTTTTGAGCATGACAAGAATATTCGCCGCTATGACTAGCCGTAGCACTAGGAATTGTAAGAAGCGATGTTCGTTGACCAATTTTCGTAGTTATAATTCCTTCATGAGAAGATAATTCTTTCCCATGAAAACTCCAAGAAATAGTAACAGGCGTGTCGCCTTTAGAAACGTGACACGTTAGTTGTACTGATTCGCCGGCAAATACAGGCTCTTCAGCCTCAAATGGAACTATATGCGGGGGAACTGGTGGGAGAAATTAATAAACAAACTAAAATTAAAATTTAAGATAAATTTGATATTCTTGTACCCTGTACGTTTAATTTAGCTGTGTGATTTGTGCTTGCTACCATATTAGAAGCAGTGCAAGTGTAGTTGCCGGTATTTCTTTCTGATACGGACGGAATAGCTAAAATTGAACTTCTATCTCCCATTTTAGTTACAATTACGGCGTCGTTTTTTTCTAGAGGTCTATTTCGAAAAAGCCACGTAAATCTAATAGGCATGTCTCCTTTTGGTATGTGACACATAACTTGTATGCTTTCTCCATAGAAAACAGCTTCATCGAATTCAAATGCGGATATAATAGGTGCAACTGTAATATTAATGAATATTTCTCTAATTAATATGTCTAAAATAGGATTAGGGAACAACAAAACACGTAAAGCACAGATTTTTCATCGAGAGCAAGTACCCTTGACATTTAGTGTGGCATGGTGACTAGCTTTGGCGACAATATTAGATGCAGTGCATGTATAGTTGCCAGAATGTTTTGCCGTCACAGTAGGTATTATGAGAGCTGAACCCATGTCCCCGACATTCATTATCGTCACCCCAGATAACAAACTCACATCGCCTCCACTGAAACTCCATTTGAATGTTAACGGTTTATCGCCTTTTGGAACATGGCACATAACTTGAACGCCTTCGCCAAAAAACACGGATTCGTCGAATTCAAAAGGTGTTATAATAGGCGCCACTGGAATACAACTCGTATTTTTTAGGTACACTTTATGGACGCTAATGTTATGAATATTTTATTTCTTTTACTTTTATGACCCGCCAAAGTTACTTAGGAAGGGGAGAAGCAACACATATCTATACTAGTGCTATAATAACAAGCTAAGGAAATATTTATGTACCATTTACATAAAGTTGGGCTGTATGATTCACAGAGCCTGCTGGGTTTGTCACAACGCAAGTGAAATTGCCTTGGTTTTGATGCGTAACTGATTCAATACTTAATTGACTCGCACGTTTACTATTTAGAAGATATATTCCTTGATCGCCAGTAGCAACTTTTTTTTTATTAAAATACCACTCAATTTTCAAAGGTTGATCCCCTTTCATAACTGTACACGTAACAAGAACCATTTCTTGTGCATTTACCGGCTCTTCCCCAAATTCAAAGGGCATTATTTGTGGAGGGACTGCGGCAGGAAATGAAGGAAAGTAATTAGCAAATTATGTAAAAGCGAAACATAAGGAGATCCATCTTAGTACCGTTCACATATAATTCAGACGTGTGGTTGGTAGTTCCAGCTTGATTTTTAACGGCACACGTATAATTGCCCTGATTGTAATGTGAAACTGATTCGATAGCCAGTTGACTTGTCCGTTTTGTGTTTGTAAGTAAAACCCCATTGATATTAGATTTTAAAGGTGCCCCATTGAAGTACCATTCTATATTTAAGGGCAGGTCGCCTTTAGTGGCCGAGCAAACTACTACAGCCATTTCTTGGTCATTCAAAGGCTCCGAACCAAAATCGAATGGCATAATTTGAGGAGCAACTAAGAAAAATATAAACAATGTATAAAAAACTATATATACATATATGGTGTACTTTGGTGTATAACCGAAAGACAAATATGTATAGTTAAAAAAGAAATATATGTATGTTGTATAGTGTATATATGTATAGAATCATTTATAAGGAACAGGACTGCGGACATATATTTAAAACTTAAAATATTATAAACACTATTTAGATGACGTGCTAAAAGATAAGCGGCATTGATATTTCGTTTTTAAAGTACCATTTACGTTGAGAATTGCACTGTGACTACTGCGACCCGCTTCGTTTTCCGCAATGCAAGTGTAATTGCCGATATGCTCGTGTTGCACATTTTCAATACTTAAAACGGATATTCTTTTTCCATTTCTATTTATAAAAAGGCCGTTTCCAGTACTTAAGGGTTGGTTGTTAAGTTGCCAAAATATTTTTAGGGGTAGATCACCTTTTCCTACTGTACATGTGAGTGAAACCGTGTCACCAGCATTTAAAATTTCTTCTCCAAAATCAAATGGCGTTACCTGCGGTACAACTATTTACAGGATATTGTTTCAATTATTTGATATGACTATAAGTCTTGTAAACACTTGAAGTGGCCTTTCAAACGAGGATAAATTTTAAGGGAAGGAAGGGATTTGAAATAGAACTGTCAGAGCAGAAAAAAGCATTTTAATCATAATTATTTTGACAATAAAGTCACCATTAACAATTAATTCTGTAGAATAATTAGCGTGTCCTGCTCGGTTCATAACATAGCAGGTATATACTCCTGTATGTATGAAGGACACTGCATCTATCGATAGACTGCTTGATTTGTGGCCAATTTTGGTTACTGTAATTCCCTTTATGGATGACACATCGTTTCTGTTTAAATACCATGTAATATTTAATGGTGCATCGCCTTTTGTTACCATACATTGTATTCCGACAGTATCACCTGCATTGGCTGGCTCGTCACCGAACGTGAAAGGATGGATTTGGGGTAAAACTGTACCAATAAGCTACAATTAATGTTTTTTCTAGAGACTAAATATTAATAAAACGGGATAAATGGTTATATAAATCATTAAATTTAAATAGATGACCATTAACTTCCAGCGTCGAACTATGGTTGACGTGTCCAGCAAAATTTTCGACGTGACACACATATATTCCTCGATGGGTTCCATTGACTGAATCTATATTTAGGATTGACATCTTCCGGCTCATGCTTCCAATTACGATACCCAGGGTATTGCTTTGTGAAATTTTTCTCCCGTTTAAACTCCACGAAAAGTTAGCCGGTAAATCGCCTTTATTCATAACGCACTGAACCGAAGCCGTATCGCCAGCATTAGCGGGTTCATCCCCGAACTCGAAGGGTAAAATTTGAGGAGGAACTGTAGTAATAGAAAAGCATTTAAGAAAAAAAAAGGAATAGAAAAGAGCGAACCATTAACACTAAGGACAGTAGTGTGATTTATTTGGCCTGCTTGGTTTCTGATCTCGCAAGTATATGATCCACGATGAACAGCATTGACAGATTCGATATTTAAAATTGATGTTTTCTTGCTTATTGTAGTAAGAACGACGCCAAGATTATTATGGATTCTTATTTCTTCTCCATTAAATAGCCATTTAAAGGCTACAGGGAGATCTCCCTTGCTCATTACACAGGAAACTGATGCAGTTTCACCTTCATTTAGAATCTCTTCACCGAATTCGAATGGAGTAATTTGTGGCGGGACTAGTAAGAGTAATGACTTTCCATTAGGTATAGGTGGTTTTTGGAAATGTATTTTTTATGTAAAACAAAATGTTACAAAAAAGCTAAAGTTCATTTGGAATGGTACCGTTAACTTCTAGTAACGCGCTGTGGTTGACGGAGCCAGCGAAGTTTGTAGCCACACAATAGTATGTGCCCCTGTGGATCCCGTTAACGGAATCAATATTTAGAATGGACGTCTTTCTATTGACGTTCGTGAGTACAATTCCAAGGTCATTTAATTTGTATACAACTTGGCCGTTGAAAATCCATGTAATATTTAGGGGTTGATCGCCTTTGCTAACTGCGCAGGATATCGATGCCATATCTCCGGCATTGGCGGGTTCGTCGCCAAATTCGAATGGCAATATTTGTGGGGGTACTGAATAAAAATCTAATTTAAGTACTACATACAGGAGCGTGTGTGGCAAGTGTTGTAGCTTTGGCGGGCATAAAGTCTAATAACCTATTTTGGTGTATTAATTAATTAAATCGTACCGCTAAATAAAAAATGGTTATTCCGTCTCTGAAAGAAAAAAATATTAGCTGACTTATAGCTAGTGAAGTAAAGTCACGAAGTACTCATATTAGAAACAGTTTATTTAGACAATTCATACAGACTTCACTGGTAAGTTAGTCATCTAAAGCCTTTTTTCTGGACTACAAACGAATTTTTTTATTTAGTGCATATACTATCCGACATTCCAACAGTTTCATTAGGATTCTTATAAAATTATTAATACAAAGCTAACACAATAATAGTTATGTTTATTATTTTTGGCTCTATTTTTTTTTCATATTATAAATTAACAAATAATGTTATATTTATCATATATTTTAGTTATCTATGAATTAGCAAACAAAATAAAGTAAGTTTTACAAAACGACATGAATTGAAGTTTTTGAAATCGTATTTTGTTAAGATTTAGTTAAAAATCTTAAATTTGTTGGTTACTAGATAATATATTTCAACTTAAACTTCGTGACATTACTTTAAAAGAGCCACTGAGTATTATATTTACAAATATAAGTTATGGTAATTGACTTTTACACAAGAGCTACTTTTACACTAAGAGCACATGTGATATGATATATACTCAGTGATATTACTTACTGCTCGAAAATGTGACGTAAGCACAAGTTCTTTTCTGTAAATTTTAATGATTAAACTTGTTATAAATGTCTGTGTCTTTCTGTAAAAAATAAAATATTATTAGCTATTATTTAATATAAGTTGCGCAAAAATAAATGTGTATTGTAAATTACAATTAAATTATGACATGACATATACAAAATCTCAAAAAAAAATTAGAATGTGGTTTGCCACACATATTTTCTTTAATATATTAAATAAGAGAAAAGGATAACATACTTTTTTTCTTATATTTTTTTTAAAAATTACATAGTATATGTTGTTTGGCTCTACATTTTTAAGCAGGAAGTAATAAACTCTTTTATTTACATTCAAATTTTATTTTATGGAAGTGCAACATTTCATTTCTATATGAATTTTAATAAAAAATTGCATCTTTACATAAAATATTATAAAAAGTTGTGAAATTTGGAGAAATCAACGCATATGTACGAGTATGTATATACAACTAAACAATGAAAATTCTGTCTCCAAAAATCACATTTGAAATTGAAATAATAATGATTTCATTGGAACAGAGTTAAGAGGCACATTCACGAATTTGCTTAATTTATCTTAAATTGTATTTAATAATGATGAGATATTAACAAAACTATTAAATATATATTATAGGCTTAATGTTTAAATGACAAATCAGTAGAACCTTTTAGTTAATTTAAGTGTCAACTGGCAGACAACTGCTGCCTTAGTCTATGCGTGACAGACTATTCTTTAAAATTTCTAATTTCCATAAAAATATATAATTCTAAAATAAACACAATTAATTCGGTTAGAGTTTAATTGAAAAGCTTCAGTAAAAATTGCGCGGATTAAAGTCATTTGATATCTACTTAAATTTCCTCTTAACTCCAGTTCTTTCAGAATATTTTAACTGCTTACCCATAACTTGAAGTTCGAGTGCGCCTCTAGCGCTGTAGCCCTGAGAGTTTTTGGCGACGCATGTGTAAGTAGCTTGATCGCTCGTCCGCTCTACATTTTCGATCACGAGGGTGCCGTTGGGGTATACTTTCTGCTTGCGGTTGATTGGTAGCACGCTGAAATTTCAAAAAATATTATTTCAATTTTACAGCCATTTTTGGAAAGGGTCTCAAATTAAAAATAATCGTATTAAATTGAAACTCTCAATTCAATACGTATTTTAATTCAATTAGTAGCATCTCTGTTGGAAGATTTTTACAAATTTCCGCTTCCCAAAGATACTAGCAACAAAAAATATTCCAGTAAAATAGGCACATAGTTGCTCTATTCCCGGTCAAGTTGGAGAGCTTCTTCAGTACATAAGTGTGTTGAGTGCCGAATATTAGCGCCGCGATTTTTATTACTAGAGCATGAAAATGCAAATGAGACAAATATCGGAAATTAATTATAATTTCCAGGACAGTTTCTATAAACTTACTTACATACTATAGATTTATATGTTTTACACGATTATATATGTAATATTAAACCTACTATTACTACTAACTATTAAACATTAGTAATATTCATAGAAGTTCTAACTTAACTGGTACATAATACAGTAATACAGGTATACTGTGCTAAAGAAGTTACTTGTATAATATAAATAGAAAAAAATACTACAATGTAAATAATGTAATATAAAAATGTAGGTGCAAGGGAAGTATCATATAGGTTTTGATTACGAGGCGAATTGCATACAAAGTGCAACAAAATCGATACATAATTTTACTTGTATCTTTAGATTGCGTTCATCGTTCATTCAGGGATTATAGACCTGAATATTTTATATTAATTTCAGCTTGATGCGGTAATGAGATAAATGGTACGGACAACAAAGTGATACATGTAATATTCGATAACATACCGTCCATCACGTTCCCATACAATAGAATCGATCGGGTATCCGGCCACGGGGCAGTGCGCGATGAGAGTGTCTCCGGCGACGACGGGGCGCTTCTTCATGGGGCGGACGTAGGGCAAGCCGTACACGTTGACGCGAGCGGAGTGTGATGCGCTGCCGACCTTGAAAAGTAACAGGAGGAAATTTAAACGATTGATTAATCACTTTCACTCTGTATCCCGCACATAGCAGGGTAGGCAGAGGGGATCTAATATAAGGGGACCGCCGAATTTTTCGACGCCTTGCGTGTTGAGTGGCGGGACTCAACGCTGGGAAGATTGATTAATTATATTTATTTTTGAAAATATGAAAGATACCAACGCGGGCGCGGCCGTCTGACTGTAAGTTAGGTGGAATAAGTTATTTTCATTTCGCTGCTAATAATTTATGGTAATGAAACAAAATTTATCGTTGATTCCTGTCACTCAATATGCAACGTCTCGAGACGTAAGGATCTGAGTATTTTACTTCAAGGACCCTTCTGCCTTTCCTGCAACACGATATAATTACGTACGTTGTTAGGATGTTTATTTATTTTTTATTTACAAAATTGTTTATATATACATTTTTGTTTAACTGTTATATTAAATTGGCTGAAAATTTTAGTTGTCAATATTTTGTTTTGTATTTTGAAGTTTTTGTCAGTATTTTGAATATTTTTATATTCTCTTGAAAATAATAATGTTATTAGAGTTCTGTAGTAAATCAGATTAGTTTTTCTCAAGAGAAACGAAAAAGCGAGAGAAGAGAAGCGAATTCGCGAGCGTATCGCTAGTACATTAATAGAACATTACCTTGTAAAATATCACATGATATTTATTTAAAACACACCTTGCTAGACGCGATGCAAGAATATAATCCTCCATCATTAGTGTGTACGGATGAGATGTTCAAATGAGATTCGACATTTCCATCAGCAGTAACGAATTGGCCAATTTGCAATCTTTCTCCACTATTAAGTTTATCACCGTCGAGCTGCCAAGCGATATCGGGAGTGGGATTGCCGGACGCGACGCATTTGAGACGAAGAGATGGTCCAGATCGCAGAGTTTGTTCACCAAAGCTATGACGGATTTGGGGTGGTTCGACTGAAATTGTATACAGCAATAATTTAAGTATTTGTCAAATTAGGTATTTGGTAAAAATTAGAAGCCACGGTATATGTTACAGGAATCCTACTTATTTTTCAGTATTTTATAACACAAAGAAACTGAAAGTTACAGAATTGAGTATTTAACCAGTGTAAGTAAGTTTTTAGTAAGCGTACGTAATAATAAATACGTACATCGTCCTCCAAGTTTCAGTTCCGCACTCGCTCCAGCACTTTCTTGGTCGTTTCTGATAAAGCATTGATACATGCCCTTGTCTTCTTTTTTGACAGACTCAATTCTAAAATGCATATAAAATAAATAAAATCAAATTTACTACAGTATTATTTTTTAAATTTTATTTATTTTTTAATTTACGACATTTTAATCTTCATATACGAGTAGTACGAAAAAAACTAAATTTTTGAGCCGTTTTTCATTTTAGGTATTACTTTAAAATAATCAACACAACAAAATATTGCTCTAACAGAAGTTATGATTTTTAAAGTATTGTAATTTGTGATTATATTTAAATATTCAAAAAATTATATACCTGAGAATGGAGTCATGATGGTTCATGTCCTTTCCATCTTTCAACCATGTGATGGTTTTAACGGGATTGCCTTCGTATCTGCAGGTAAACACGGCGGGACGTCCAAAGTCAACAGTTTGAGTGGCGGGTTCTACTGTAGCTTTCAATGGCGCGGTTACAGTTAATACAGTTTCAACAGATTCACCTACAACATTTTGACTAGTATTAGCTATCTGTATTTTTCTCTTTTAGGCCGAAAGGTCTATACTGTCACTAGAGACGGTTAAACAGTATAATTTCTTTTATTTTTTGGTAACAAAGGTCATCTTAAAATAAAAATACTAAATTACGCTTAGATTTTATTATTCTTGACAGGCAGGTACTTACCTCCGACAGAGTTGTTAACGACGCATAAATATTTTCCTGAATCCTCAACTTTTGCCTCTTTAATGATGAGGGTACCTGATACTTGTTTTACTCTCTCATTAAGGACAACTGGTTGTTTCCGAGCGGAGCCATCGATAAATTTATACCATCTGTAACAATTGAGAATTAGTTTAATGCATAGCCCAATTTAATATCAAAACGTACTCATCATTAATGAATACCTAAATATCAATCTAATGTTATGTACTAAAATATTTTGAAATTGAACACGAAAAAGTGGAAAAACACTTCCAGCAAATACGATTACCGTTTATTGTACAAACTTTCGATTGAAATATTTGATACAAAATGCGAAGAATTTGAATACAAGCGATGTTAGCCGGCAGCGCACAACTAGACTTGCCAATTTCTCAAAAAAGGATGTATTTTCATGAAGACCATGATAAAAAACCCTTGAAATTCCATATTAGAAATATATATTTGTATTTAAAAGCACTCCTTACAATAAGCTGACGTGAAATCGACATTAGAATTAGAGATTAATCTCCGAATAGGGCGATTAGACAGACAGCATAGCTACGGTTCACGTGAAGCACAAAGTAAAGATTAAAGCGTCTGAATGAAAGCAAGAACACCCTGTCACTTACCAGGAGGTGCTTACGTTGCTCAATCGTTACTTTGGCTGATCATAAAAAAGCCGGCCGCGGTTCATCACGTTTTCATGTCTCGCGTGGCGCAGCAGACTGCAATAAACACGCATATCAATACATTGTGATGATATGATTCTACGTGAAAGATGAATGCGTGAGATGCCAACGGCCGACGTAAAGCCGTACCTTGTCAATGGTGCTGGAAACGCTTGCACTTCACAAAGTAAGGCTAGATTTTGTGCACCCTGCCCTATTTGACGATTAAGTCCATCACCCGTAACTTTTGGTCTCGTCCTACCCGACGGTTCTGGAACGTAAACCGACTATGACAAAAAGACCTACACTTACCTATAAACAGCAACCGGAAAAGCGGTTACTTGACATTTCAAATATGCTACACCATTTTGGGGCACGCAGAAAACTTCCCAACCTTCGAAGTTAGTAGAATCTTTCCTAGGTGCTATTTTATTTGTTGGCTCTGTAATAACGACAGAGACTTTTATAATTTATTTAGAGATTTCCACAAACAACCTATAGTAGAACCTCGTTAGTTAATGTTTCTAACTGTCTTATGTAGTAGTTAAACTTACCTAAATATCGGAGGGGGAAAAGCGGCTACTTCACAAGTAAGATATACAGAATCTGTTTTTGAAACTAAAAATATTTCACCACCTTCAAATTTACGGCTTTTATCACTTCGAGGTGCGATTTTATTTGTAGGTTCTGTAATATTCAATATAATTGATAAACGCACCTTGATATTGGTACAGGAAATCCTTGCGCTGGACACAAGAGAGCTAGTGAAGTATTTTGTGAGAAATGAACAGCAGCTTTTTGTGTTGAAGTAATACTTGGCGCTGTGCTGGCAATAGGTTCTGAAGAAATAAGCTACTTATAGCTTAGGAATACGATAACACTTAATTGATATATTAAAAAAATACTGAGGGGCAAATAAAAGTAATTAAATATACAAAATACAGAAAACTTGCCTGAATATGGGTACAGGAAACGCTTGAGCTTGACATAATAATCCAAAATTTTGGTTCAGGGTTCTTATGAAAGTACTACTACGAGAATCCGTCGAGAACGTGGGTGCTTTAAAGCCAACAGGTTCTGTAGTTTGAAAACATTACTAAACTAGATGCAGACATTAGTTTATACACTTGCCTGAACACCGGGGCAGGGTAACTTTGAGCCTGACAAAGGAGTGCGAAGCCTTGTCCAATACGTTTTCTAAAAATGCTTCCCATAGATTCAGATGAAAAAGTTGGAGATTTTGCACCCACTGGCTCTACAATTTTAGATAGAATGTTTATCAGGAAAGTTGCGTAAAATAAGAAACTTGCCTGAATATTGGTACAGGAAAAGCTTGGGCTTGACAAAGAAGAGCAAAACTTTGAGTTTCGTGCCTTTTTTAAAGAAGAAAGAGCAGATTTAGACGAAAATGATGGAGCTTTCGATCCAACTGGCTCTGCAGAAAATAACCTTCATTGAGATATACAAAGTCGACTAGGAAAATACACAAATAATATAGATAAAAATTAAACGAAATTAAATTAAATATTTCACGAAATCATAAATCTATATTAACTGTAAGTAATTGTGTAGTTTGGCCCGAAGATAAATAGTAATCTCAAACACCTGAAATTTGAGATACTTGCCTGAATATCGGTAACGGAAATGCTTGCGCCTGACATGACATTGAAAAATTTTGATCCTTATGTCTCGTAACCGCTGAAGAGGTTAAATCATTTGGAAAGGTTGGTGGTTTTGAACCAACGGGTTCTGTAGAAGGAAAACAATATTCATTGAACTTACCGATAAATAGGAATAGGAGATGCTTGAGCTTGACATAGTAATGCGAAATTTTGCCCCGTTTCCCGAATAAATATACTGCCCTTGGAATCAGTGGAAAAAGAAGGGGCTTTTGCGCCGATAGGTTCTAAAAATATGTATATATATATAGTACTCTAAAAGAGATCTGGAAATACCCACCTGAACATTGGTTGAGGATATCCCTGTGCCTGACATAGAACGGAACCTCCAGAGCCTGCCTCAATATCATAATTGTAAGAAGACGCAGAAGTAGGGAATGTAGGTGCTCTGGCCGACACAGGCTCTGGACAGAAATGTTAAAGAAAAAACAAATATTACGAAGCACTCACTTGAATACAGGAGGAGGATGAGATTGTGCTTGGCAAAGTAATGTGAGTGCTTGTTTGGATGTTTTGGTAAGTGTAGTACTTTTAAATTCCAGTGAAAACGATGGCGCCTTAGATCCAATAGGTTCTGCGTTAAATATTAATTTAAATATTTAAAAATATTGCACAGTGTATTCTTACCTGAACAATGGGACAGGAAAAGCTTGAGCTTGACATAAAAGTGCGAAATCTTGACCAGTTTTACGAGTAATTCCAGAAAATTGGACATCGTTAGAGAATGTAGGGGATTTAGAGCCGACCGGTTCTATAATTAGAAATATATATTCTATTTAATCACCTGAAAACTGGTACGGGGAACGCTTGCGCCGGACACAATAGATTTAAGCTTTGACGAACTGTTCTTACATACCAGGATAATTTGTCATCAGTCGAAAAAGTAGGTGACTTAGATCCAATTGGTTCTAAAATTGAGAATTCAAATACACGTAACATATTATATAGTAGATAAGTGATATACCTGTACAAAGGTATAGGATATCCCTGCGCTCGACAAAGTAAGGCCAAGTGATTTTCTATAGGTCTGTTTATGAACCAAGCAAACTTATCATCGGTTGATAATGTAGGGGGTTTAGATACAATAGGTTCTGAAAGTATGCGAAAAAGTTTATTAGTTCTCACCTAAAAAGTGGGACAGGGAACCCTTGCGCTGGACACAAAAGAGCAAAATCTTGCAAGGCGGACATTTCAAACCAGGCTAGTTTGGAGCCACTTGAAAACGAGGGGCTTTTGGAGCCAATTGGTTCTAAAATGTAATATATAATATTTAGCCTATTAATCTAAATAATTTTATTAATTTATTTAAAAAATCCTATTTTATATTTTAGGGATTTTATTAAACAGATTTCAAGCGCCTTCATAACAATGAACTCACCGAAATACTGGGACAGGATACGCTTGGGCCAAACAAAGTAATGTAATACTGGAGTTTAGAGCAAACTCCACGAATTCTATCGTCTTAGTCGGAACTTTTGGTGGGGCACTATTAATTGGTTCTAAAAGAAAATATATTTTATAAATATTTATAAATTTACCTGGATAAAGGTACTGGGAACGCTTGAGCGGGACACAATAATGTCACACTTGAATTAATAATTGTGCTGAAGCCTCTAACATTATCCATAGTAGGGAACTTCGGTGAAACTCTGCCTACACTATTTACAAACAGTATAATTCAGCAGAACATAAATTAACATGACACTGTTACCTGAAAATTGGGACAGGAAAGCCTTGTGCTATACAAAGTAATGTACAACTTTCATAAATCGAAGCCTCAGTAATATCGATCATTTTCCATGCCAATTTTGGACTTGCGCTACCCATTGGCTCTAAAGAAAAATAATTAAGAGCATAAAGTATATTTAACAATAAAATATACCTGAAAGCTGGGGCAGGAAAAGCTTGGGCGGGACACAAAATCGTAACATTTTCACGCTCCTTTGCATCAAAAGCACGACTTTTATCAGTAGTGGTAAATTTAGGCGAAACACGACCCACAGGCTCTATGAATAAATTATTTATTAAATGTACCTATCGATTTTATTTTACCTGAATAATGGGACTGGGAACGCTTGAGCTGGACATAATATTGTTAGGCTTGCGTTACACATTGCGCTAAAACTTCTTGAGCTATCCATCGAAGGAAATTTGGGTGAAACTCGCCCAACTGGCTCTAAGAACATAAGTTTATAAATATATAAATAAAATACCTGAACAATGGAGTTGGAAAAGCTTGAGCCGGACAAAGTAGAGTCACACAGGTATTCGAAGAATAAGTAAAACTGCGTCCAGTTTCTATTGACGGAAATTTCGGTGATACTTTGCCCATAGGTTCTGTTTACGAGACAAGGGTAAATGACGTATTGGATAACGCATTAGATCGTATATATAGACGAGTTAGTTCTATATCAAAACGATATTTTTAGGAATCTTACCTAAACATTGGGGCAGGGAATGCTTGCGCGGGACATAAAACTGATAAAGTTTGATTGTTATCGAAATTAAAAAGTCGACTTTTTTCTAAAGTTGGAAACTTCGGAGAGACTTTTCCCATTGGTTCTGAAGCAAAGGGTCATAATAATTTAATAAATTCAATAAAATAACAAATGAGACATAATCACCTGAAAATTGGGACTGGAAATGCTTGAGCTGGGCATTGTAAAGCGAATGAATATTTTTTCTTCACTCCAATCATAGTTCCCATAACAACAGATGCAAATTTTGGGGAAACTCGGCCAACGGGTTCTAAAGAGTAACGATAATATGTACGCCAGTAAGGGTAGATTTCAATATTTTACCTGAATAGTGGGGTCGGGAACGCTTGAGCGGGGCACTGAAGTGCGTAACTGTGGTTTTTCCTAACTTCAAACATTGTGCCCGTTAATATTGTAGCAAATTTAGGGGAGACTCTTCCAACCGGTTCTAAAATTGATTTTAGAAAATATAATGAGAAGCCTATGGTTTTATGGAAGTTACCTGAACACGGGAACGGGAAAAGCCTGAGCTGGGCACTGTAACGAATATGTGGAGTCCAACTTGGCTATAAACATCGCACCCACTTGAGTAGTAGAGAATTTAGGTGGCACTCGGCCTATTGGCTCTGAGGAATTACGTGAAATGCAATTAGCATCAACAATCTTACCGGTAAAATGTAGATCTGCAAAACTTGAAATGCCTTTGAACGTGACACCCCTATGATTTGCTGGGGAACATGTTGGGAGAAGGCGACATAGGAAGAACGGACAATTAAACGACAAACATACGACTTCATAAACCCTACACTTCTCTAACAAATATCTTTTCAGAGTTAATAAAAAAAAATGATGGCTCTGCAGGGTACCCTATCCCAACATTCAGGCAAGGTTCTATTTAAAAAAGATAGTAAATATAATTTGTATATATTTACAAACTTTTCTAGTAACTTATATGCTAACTGATTACAATCTCAAGTTCGTATAATATTAAGTAAAAATAATTCATAAACATGTTTAAACACATAATTAAAAGATGAGACTACTATATAATATGAAAATGAGATTATAATTTTAATATAATTCAAAATATAAAAAATATGGAAGGCGAGATATTTTCAACAGCATAAAAATGTCTAATATATAATCTTGTATTAAAAAAAATGAAAATATCTCCCTAAAACAAAGAATCATTTAATCCTAATTCAATAAATAAAAAGTTAGTTATTTTCTTCTCAATTCTCAACATTTAATATGTGTAATATTTTAAAATTAAACTTATATGCTATGTAACTAACTATATAAATGTAATATACAATTTTAAATTTAATGACATTTATTTATTAAAATATGTAATGAATGTATAGAATTTTTGAGGCGCTATCAACTCATGTGTTATTTTTTTATAGAGCAAAAGGATCTAAGTCAATTTCTTAATATTTCACAATAGTATGACTTGATTGCGCATCACCATTATTTCTGTAAATATTTTCAACTTACCGGTAATAACGAGGCGTCCTTTAGTTGCAGATAAACGTGTTTCTCCGGTTAATCTATGCTTAGTTCTGCATTGGTAAGATTTGTAACCATCCTCAGGTCCGACATCACGAATATGTAATTCGCCAGATGGTAGTACTAAATATTTTCCCTCTGAAACATTATACATTGTTGTAGATAAAAATAAATTCACCTTAACTAAATAATTTAAAAACATGCTATTAAAATATTAATTCAATATTATTTTTGCAGCACAACTTAGGGTTGCGAACTACTTATAAATTTCATGACATGCACTAGCCTAAGGAAGTAGGATAAAGGGAAAGGGTAGGCCGTTTGGCCCTTGGAGACAGGTAAGCTTAAGCTATTATAAGTCAACGCCCTACCAAGAGTAACCTACCCAAAAAGGAGAACGGCCTTGATGGCAATGAATAATATTAAAATCGTACCATCTGAATTTTGGTCTGAATCAAGATTAATTTCAATCTCTTCTGTTCCTTCACTGACTATCCAAGATACAACAGACAGGAACTCCGATACAAAACTTGGTATATGGCATTTCAAAATAGCTGCATTTCCTCTAAGAACATATTCTTCCATAAGATTAACAGCATACGCTTGTGAAACCACTGAAACAACGATTCTAACTAAAGTGAAGAATAAGAGAATTAAGGCATTTTAGCCAATGAAAAATATTTATTTTAAATATTTGTCTTCTTACTAACTATTTAGAAATTAACTGAGTTAACAAGAGGTTTGGAATCAAGGATATTAGGAAAAGGAAAAGAAGTGAAATGGTAGGTTAGGAGCATAAGTGTACCTAAATCTGAAGACTGATCTATATTTATTTCTGTTTCAATAGAATCTTCAGATATTATCCATGATGAAACAGACACATATTCAGAAACAAAACTTGGGATTTGACACTTCAATATAGCAGCGTTACCCCGCAGAACGTATTCTTCCCAAAATTTAACATCATATGCTTGTGAGACGACTGGAAATCGAGTTTTATTTATACAAAAAACTAAAAAACACATTATTTATGTTTTTTAATCTCAAAGTGCTCCTAATACTTTCTTAAAAACAAATAGAAAAGGAACTAGGACGGGAACAAACAAAAATTTATAATTAAGTTTTACCCAATTTAAAATCTGAATCTAAACTTATATCCATTTCCTCGTTGTCACCTTCGGAAATTATCCATGAACTAATTGAAACATACTCAGAAACAAAACTAGGAATATGACATTTAAGTATTGCTGAATTGCCTCTCAACACGTTTTCTTCCCAAAGATTTACAGTATAGGATTGTGTAACAACTGAAATGTTGTAAATTAATAATAGCAAAATTTTGTTAACGATAGTACTTTTTAATACTTTTACGTGAAATAAAGGGCCTGGCACGTCAGGGAGAGTGAGGGGAAGGGGGTTTTAGGATTGCTGCGTAAGTACCTAAACATTTTATGTAAATATACCCAAATAATCATATCCGGTGCCATTAATTTCTTTCTCTTCTATTTCCCCTTCGAATATAATCCAGGACAAGACACTTACATATTCTGAGACAAAACTTGGTATATGGCACTTAACAATAGCAGCATTACCCCGCAAAACATTTTCTTCCATCAAATTAACAGTATACGCTTGAGAAACAACTGGAAAATATTGAGATACCACTAAGAACAGCGATTGTATATGGACAAAGGATAGGATAATCGAAGGCCTTCAAATTAAAAATACCCAAATCATTCGATTCTGCTTTTATTTCTAAAACATCTGTATCAGCTTCCGAAATTATCCAAGATGACACGCTTACATATTCAGTAACGAATGTAGAAATATGACATTTGAGAATAGCAGCATTGCCACGCAAGACACTTTCTTCCATAAGATTAACAGTGTATGCCTGAGTAACGACTGCAAGTAAAATTGCAATGTTAATGAAAATAAAAAAAAAAGTCCTTTAAAGATGGAGTCAAATCTGGATAAGGAACAGTAACAATTATCTATTTATATGATACCCATTTTATTAGCAGTATCATTCAACATGATTTCTATTTCATCATGTCCTTCTGATATTATCCAAGAAGCTACATGAACATATTCCGTCACGAAACTTGGGATTAAACATTTAAATATTGCAGCATTTCCTCTTAATACATTTTCTTCTACTAAATTTACTGTATAAGCTTGAGAAACAACTGAAATATCAAACGTAAAAAGCAAATATAAAGATCATTAACGCTTCAATTTATACTAAGGAAGGATGGCAAAGGATATTATATAATGAAGTTTATTATAATTATACCATAATCATCATTTGTCAAGAACTCTGCACCCTCACTATCATGCCAAGATACAACTTGTACGTGATCAGACACAAACGAAGGAATGTGACATTTGAATACAGCGGCATTGCCGCGTATGACGTATATATCGTAGACTTGTGATTCGTAGAATTGGTTTACAGCTGAAATTATTTTTTAAATTATATCTACTATGTAGAATAATTTAAAGTAGCCTTAGGGTATTATGGAGAACGGATGGGAACAATTGGGGTCACGCGAGCGATCTCAATTACCGTAATTGCTTTCAGAGTCATTCAATGAAAAAGCAGAGAGGGACTTTTCGTCCGTTACCCATTCCACAACATGTACGTAATCAGAAACAAATGATGGGATCAAGCATTTTACTATAGCGGAATTCCCACGAAGAACATCTTCATCAATAACACGCGGTTCATAATTTTGATGTACCACTGTAAATGTGAAATTTGACTAGTTTTAAAGAATATTTTAATCTATTGGATTTGGGATGTAGGAAACACGTTCAGGAAGTACTCTAATAGTTACTACCAGGATCTACGTTTGTATTTTCATCTGCACTTATAGTCTCATTGTCCATTAGCCATGCCACAACATTGACAAAATCAGTTACAAAAGATGGCACGATGCATTTAAGAATAGCCGTATTCCCTCGCAATACAAATTCATCATTGACTCTAGCCTCGTAAGCTTGAAGTACTGCTGTTGTAAAAAAATAGGAATTTAAGGAAAGAGGTATATGGTAGGTAGCAGTTACCCTCATTTGTTCCAGGGTAGTAGGTACCCCCATCACTGTCACTCCACATTTCAACAAATACAAAATCTGAGACAAAGCTTGGTACTTCGCATTTCATTATAGCTGCGTTTCCACGAATAACATATTCATTGTCAGCTTCAGCTTCGTATGGTTGTGACACCACTATTTAAAACATATGTAAATATGATAAAAAAAGGTTATGTGAGGGATAAGAGAGGAACGATGGAAAAATTTAAATTATTCCATTACTGTATGTAAGTACCATCTGATATGTTTGTATTGTTAATTGTTAATATTTCGCCATCATCCATTAGCCACGACTCCACGTAAACAAAATCACTTACAAATGAAGGGATTTTGCAATGAACAATTGCAGTGTTTCCTCTAATTACGTATTCATTTTCAGCTTCCGTAACATAATGCTGCGACACAACTAAACAATAAATCAAAATTAAACATTTGATTTATTTTTCGATGTAAAAGGAAGGGATAACAAATAAGGAAAGGCTCTATCTATTCTTATGGGCGTTGAATACCAAGATCATCTGAATAGTTAATAACTGTTCCTTCTTCGTCAATCCATGCCTCTACTTTCACAAAATCCGCAACAAATGATGGAATTGAACATTTTAATACAGCAGCGTTTCCACGTATGACATATTCTGTTAGTATTTCTGCTTCGTAAAATTGATTAACAACTGAAAAAAATTAATCACCTTATAGGAAAGACAGGAAGCTCTAGAGGTATATGGTTCGTAGGGAAATGGTTCGTACATGATCTTTGGAAACTATGACTATCCTACCAATGTCATCAGTAAGTAAGTACTCCCCAGCGTCAGAGTCAACCCACGCTTCTACTTTAACAAAATCGGCGACAAAAGACGGGATATTGCATTTTAATACCGCTGTATTGCCCCGTATTACATATTCAGACACAACTTCGGCTTCATAATATTGTGTAACCACTGTAAAGATTTATAATTTGGCATTTTAAGGGACTTTCTGGTAAGGATGGTGGTTCTGCTATAATAACTCTTTAGTGTTGCTAAGTTTACCCTCGCCATCCTTGCTTCTATTCAATGTAAACGAATTTCCCGCTTCATCGTGCCATGATACTACATTTACAAAATCAGCCACGAAAGATGGTATGGAACATTTAAGGATTGCCGTATTTCCTCGAATGACATACTCGTTGTTAACTTCAGATTCATATTGTTGCTGCACAACTTGAATTGAATGTAAACTTAGTTTATATCTGTTGCAAGGATTGGTACGGATGAAGGAAAAGGGTCATAACTAAAAGCAATAACCATATTTTTCTCCAGGATAAAAATCTTCATTTTCGTCAGTATGCCATGATAATACTTCAATAAAGTCCGCCACAAAAGATGGAACCTGACATTTAAGGATAATACTGTTTCCCATAATAACGTATTCCTTGTTTACATCTGTATCATAATGCTGCGCGACCACTGGCATATAGTTAAAAACCTTTTAAATTTTAGGTTGGATGTTTTATTTATTAACAGTACTATAAAATTTAATAATAAAAAATTTATAGAATTGTACACATCGAACCATGTTTAGCTACTTTCCAAATTAATTATTCGACATTTGTAAAGTTTTGTATGAAAGCTTTATAAAAAGCTGCCTTTTAAGTTCATATTATAAAACTAATAACAATACATTTCATAACGAGTCGAATGCCCGAACTGTTAAATTAGGGAACTCTGTCATACCAGGATGATTATTTAATTGACCTTATTGAGCCCTCAGTCATAAAAAGGGCAGAGCACCTAAATAATTTTATGTAGTACTGTAATGTAAAGAAGTTATTAATTGGTTCAATTTGTTTGTAAAAGAAAACTAAAATGAATTAACAATACATTATCTTTGCTTAAACTAAAATAATGTGTATATTTATAGTTAATTTATTTTAATCACGCTGTATCCCGCATATAACAGGATAGGTTACGCCGTTCCCTACTTTCCGTGTTGAGGGGCGGTACTCAACTTTGGGCTTTAACTTTGAGAAACCAGAGCGAAGAGATGAAAATATTAATAAATCATAATTTACTACCCCGATTGTGGCATCGGGAACCCCGCTGTGGAGCGGGGGACAGCCCACAACCGACGCGTTACAGTCGCACCGACGTCGTCGACGGCAACGACGGCCTCATATATTAAATATGACATTTGTTAAACTGTGTTCGAAACCAAATATGATCTTAATATAAATAAATCAAAATTGTAAAAGATTTAATATTTATATACTATATGATATATTATATACATATAGATTACCACAGTTGCATATCAAGTGTCAAATAACCAGGGTCATAACTCATAAGTCAACCAACAGAGTGGGCCATGGCTGGTATTAAATTTAACTACGATATCGTTTACCTTTATAATCGAATAATAATTATATTATCAAATAGCAATATGAATAAAACAATATATCGAACGATACAATAATATATATACTCATAAAAACTCGATTCAGTTAGTTTCCTGTTTAAGGTTTTGATATTTAGTTCTAAACTGTAACACATTTAAATTTATTTTTATTTTAGACCATTGTGTCTAAAATCATGATAATTAAATATATTATTTTTTTAAAGAAAATATCTTTCTCGTCATCGAAGATCGAGACATGTAAAAATTTAAGTTTTAAAAGTAAAAATCTAAGTTTACCTATTATCATCTATAACTCAGTATGAAATATCGTGTAACTTACCAGCTCGTACATTAACATCTCTTGAGTGAATGGTTCCAACTGGGTTTCTAGCAAGACAAGCGTATACTTGAGCATGCACTTCTTGCCTGTAATCTTCCGCTCGGAATGGTGGGAATACCAGATTGCCATTTGGTAAAACCTGGTTTAAAAAATATTATTTAAAATATATTTTTAATTACAAAATAGAAATGTAGTTTTTTTTTATTAGAGCCCCATAAATTTAACGAATACTTTTTTGGAAAACTGTAGTCACTGATCACAGCTTGACACTTTTGTAATTACAGACTAGAGTAGTTAATAAGAAATTAGTATAGGTACAAGGTATTTAACGTGGCGCTTTTTTTGTTTGGCAGAAGCAGTGAATTGAAAATAATTGATTTCTTGAGCGAGCGATCGATCCCACAACATAAAAAATCGGACGTTGCTGACTGCGTCACGACTCATGTAATATCTCTAATATCTCTTATAATAAACATATAATGATCATAAAATTAAAAAGAACACTGTGTCCTTCCTAATACATAAAGCATCACTTAGTTTCTAACTAATAGAAAGTATATAGGTATAGGTATATAGGTACACACCTGTCGCAGTCCAGGAACATCACCAACAGCAGTTCCATCAGCACGAACCCAAATGACGTCGGGAGTGGGGGATCCTCGGGCAGCACATTCTACTACAGCTCCAGTCGTATTGCTAAAATCTACTCGATTTGGGGGTTCCTTCATGAAAATAGGTCCGATAGTTTCGTCCTCACCTCGCACTGCTCCTGTTAAAAAAATAGCATAATTAGCAAAGTTTTATGTAATAAAGGAAACTTAAAGAAGTATGATATAAAAGTTTTTATACTGATTTTTGATAATTTTGTATTGATTGCATGGGCTAGCAAAAATGTAGAGATTGAGTGAGATTTTGTTATTAAATAAATCAGCATAAAATCTCGTTTAGTTTACTCTTTGTATAAGATAGATCTTTGGAGGAAAACAATGTTAATTTTATTAATTTCCATTGAACTTTAAAGAACTATTATATCATCATTTACAATTTATATATGTAACAATGCAAAATGAAGAAAATCGTGTATGAAAAAGTATTGTCTTAAGAGTTCTCCTGAGAAAGTTCAAATTTTTGTCAAGTCATATATTGGAGAAAAGTTTCAGAACAAGAAACGACGCCGACAAGATACTTAAATAGAGTATTCATTAATAAATAATTATTTATTATCATTAGCCCTTTTTGTTTTAACGTCACGTGTTCCCACAGACACAAGTAACAGTTACTTGGCTACTAGCTAATGTTTTGTTTTCATTAATAAGTAACCAGTTTGCAGCAGTCTTTAGTCCACTAGCGACCGATGAGCATACTGTACGCGTTTGTTAATGTACAACATAAAAAACCTTTTTCGCCACCTTTTTATCTAATTTGTGTAATTACGAAAATAAATGTAAAAAGAAATGTGTTTAAACTAACACTATATTTTTTACATGTAATAACGATATTATATATAAATGTTTTGAATATAATTAATCTACCTATTCATTAGTTTTTTTGTTCTCTATTATATTCAATGTATAATATATGGGAGATGGATGATGTATATAATGTAATAACGGAGACGTGTCTACGGGGTATTACTATGGTTGTTTTTTCTTCAATCATGTACAGTAACAGAATTAGAAGGGCAGGAGCAAGTTAACAGACGTAGAAGTGTTAAAATCTCCATAGCGCTTATTTCTTTGACTAAATAAATAATCAAATAAATAAGGGGTTTCGTTCGAGAAACTTACTCTTACGTTCAAAACTTATATGAGGACACATTATGTGAGTGAATGATACTTATTTTGTCATCGGATCATTGGGTGATGTGTCATCTATGTGAACGACGTAGCACATACGACGTGTGTAAGTATTGATAATGAAAATAAAGAGGAAATAAAATCTACTACTGGCTTAAATTAGGCCCCATATTGCCGTTATACCGAGGAACGATGAAGCTTTTATAAGGAATTCGTGACATTAAAATCAAAAATATTATTTCATTATTTCAACAAATTCAATGTCATATTCAAAAAAAAAATAATAATAAAAATTAATTTTTTTTTTTTTTATATGCCGGATTTACATACGAACATATTTATGTAGCTGCATCATCTATATGAAAGTTAATATTAGAATGAAGTTTTATGATACTCTTATAATTTTACCATTTTCCATTTCGTTTTGTAGACGTGTCGCACTCACGTCACTTATTATTTACTAAATAAATAGTGTCCCATTTCTACGCAATGAATCTATCAACCTTATTATTCGCGAAAGCGAATAGCGATTAATATGATTTTTTATAAATTTTTATAGATACGTAAATATAGTTGAAACTAAAGTTGTTAAACTGAATTCTAAGGTAAAGCACTAACGACAATGAGTAATGACTAATATAATCATTAATCACCTGTGGGCTGTGACTTGTAAGTCTCTACCTCTGAGCGTAATATCATTTCATTATTTTTCAGTATTTGTTTAACATTCGTCTGCTAAAAGCAAAAAAACTCTTTGCTAAGAATATATAAAATCTCAAAGTTTCTCAATAAATTGGTAGATATTGTTGTGTTGTTAAACATTGGTATTTGGTATTTAACATTGGTATTGGTGATATAAGAAGCACTTGGGCGAAAAAGTCCCAAATATAATAGCAGATCAATTGATTTTGCCAAATTAATAGCTAATTAATAACAAGGTAAATTATTTTGCTGATTTATTTACATACTGTAATTTATTTAACACATTTTTTATATTAATCATATCTATAATAAAATAAAAGGTTGAATTGATTTAACCTCAGCTAGTTAGGTTATTTATAAATAAAAAAATCAAATTTTCGAGGAAAAAAATATGATACTGATCTTATCGAGACCCCTCTTTTTAAGGACTTAAAAGTATGTAATCAGATTATAATATGTTTTCGTTAGCAGCTACCAAAAACATAATTTAAGTCAGTTACATTTACTTATTATAAATTATTTTATATAAAAAATATTCCCTCAAAAAATTGTAAAGATACATTTTTTTTTAATTCTTTGTTTTTCTTAGCGTGTGTTGACGATAGAAGTGTTAGCTGTGAAGAACATGACGAGCACACTCTGCACTAGTTTACAAAGCTCGACCCAATTTTAGCAACGTAGCTGATATCAAAACGACCTCAGTGTATCGACCTCGTAAAGGAATACCAGTAGGTGATTCTATAGCGCTTATTAGTAAATGCATAATTTATATATGTAAATGAGAGTTGCAACTATTAGCTTTTATTATAATACTAGCGGCCCGCTTGCGGCTTCGCCCGCTTAAAAT